>JAQMYF010000022.1:40801111-40825034 GCA_030014195.1 Neosilurus mollespiculum | reverse complement strand
GGCCCCGGGGTCTCTTCCCGGTCGGACATGCCCGAAACACCACACCAGGGAGGCGTTCGGGAGGCATTCTAATCAGGCATTTTGCAACTAATTTAGTTAATTTTCAACATTAACATGAATGGATATAAACAGTGCGTCTGGGCCGGGCTTCAGCTATGCGAGGACTATTATTCTGAAATTGTTCCACAATGGGAAGGTTGTACAGTGTAAAATCGTGAAGAATATTTCATCACGGGACAACGTGACTACTGGATGCCCGTGGTCTTCAATCCCCTCAAATGGCGCTACAGTAAAAACAGGCATGAATCTGTCATGGAAATCGCTGCATGGGCTCAGGAACACTTCCTGAAATCATTTTTGAGACGTGTTGCCGCTATGAAATTCAAAATGTGCTAAAATTTTCACGAAATAGTGAAATGTCTCAGTTTTTACAGTTATAGCGGAGCTCAAGAGAAATTGGTGTAGCGTCAGTCAGATTTTTTGTAGAGCGAACATTGTGTCCGTCCGTCCGGGAATACGTGAGAACTCTGTGGTGGTATTTCACATGCCGATACATTACCCTCGTAATGGGAATGAATGTCTGAGTGATGGTAACTTCTTCTACTTTATGTTTCCCTCCAAATATTTACTTGTTTCAATTCATTAAAGAAAATTAACTTTTTAAATAATTTTCTAACAGCGTAAACAGAATTCTTTGTGCTATATGCAGTAGGTATCTTGATTTCTTTTAGCTGGTAAAATAAACTATCACTGCCGCGCAGTGCGTTCCTCATTTGAATAGAAAGGCTTTTAGTCCAATCACAGTGAAGAAGCGCATGACGTTTCCGGCGTGTATAACGTGTTTACGGAAGTAGACCTATCCAGCGGAATGCCATACTGGGTTTCCATTAAAGAAATGTTATCCCAATAGCGTAGCACTTTTAGACAGTATCAAAACTTTGGGGAGGGGGGGCGGTCATAACGTGATGGTCACATGACATTACATCATCGATGGCATCATCAAAACGGATTCACACTGAAACTTTTATCAAGAGTTCATTATTTCTATTAAATTTTAGACAGTGTCCGAAATGTTTTGGAATTTGCGTTATATAACCTGATACACAAAGATATAACAGACTCTTCTTTTATACATAAAAGTAAAGCATGATGGAGATACGCTGTTCTAGGAAAACAATCAGTTCCAGGTTGTAAGAGCAACTGTTTCACATCGCTCTCGGCCACGCCACTGTTGATTTTATTTTCCTGTAACTGCACACACTCCGAGCGTTTTATTCCTTACTTTGTTGCTCAGTCGTTTTTAATTGGCGTTTTTATTCCTGCGTTTATATGACGCGTATCTGACCGAGAGACGAAGGAGGAACGCTGCTGCTGCTTTGTTAATTAACTACCCACGGCGGTGTTAGTGACGGCTGCGATGTGCTCAGCTCTACCAGTCAGCCACAGCCATGCAGCGGCGTGTTAGCAGAGGATCAGTGTCAGATCCGATTTCCTCCTGCGTCGCCGTGGGCTAAGCCGCGGAAATATAATAACAGGGTTTCACAGAGATGTCCTCCCACTGCTCTCGCTACCGAGCGTGAGTGTGTGTTTAAGAGGGGGCGTGGCTCAGTGGTATGGTGCAGACAGTGATAGACAAGTGCTCATGTTCTGTTTTTTTCTTCTTTTTTTTTTTTTTTATCCCCACCCCCCCATCCTCGAATGTGGAGAGGAGCAAGTGCTCCAGTGGCTGTCACTCCTCATTTTCCTCTCAGTCACTGCGAGTCGTGCACTCGACCTGTAATCAACGCCTGTCTCTGTCCACTTCTCTCTGTCTCACTCTGCCTGTCTCAGTCACCGCCTCACTCTCCATGACAATCCCAACACGTTCTAGCCCGTTTTTGCGGCTTTCTCAAATCAGTTCTTCTTCTTTCGATCGCCCGCTTTTCTCTTCCTGTTCCTCTTTCGTCAGAATTGATGTAGAAGTGTCCGAGTCAGCCAGTTTCTGCTTTACTGATCAGAAGGTTGCGTTGAAATGCTAAGAATGGCAGAAAATCCCATGATTTTGGCTTTTTCCCCATCAGCTGCTGGTTTCTGTGCTTGGATTCGATTCGTTTGGAGAATAAAAACGCCACATCAAGTCACGCATAAACGAAACGTTTTGTTCCTCTCTTCCAGACGGCCATCATTTCAGAGCTTTGCATTTTTGACTTGTTGTGGTCTCTGCAACGTGGCTTTGGTTTTTCATTTTCAAACGATCGGAACAACAAAAAAAAAAAATACACCTTGTTGTCGTTCCAGTACAACTTTAAACGCCTCCTTTTCAGGCCGCAGCCTTTTAAAAGATCGTTTGAAACAGCCGTGTAGGGGGGGAAAAGCCTTTTTATGAAGAAAACCACTTGTTTTTAATGAGCTCGTTCTAATTATTTATTTATTTGGTCTGTGGTCGTCAGAGACCCAGCTTCTGGGTTGACACGGGAAGTTGTCTGCAAGTAGTGCTGCGTAAAGGTCGGGATGATGACTCGGCAGCTAACGTGCTGCATCAGTGTACGTTTAGTCTCTTGATGAACCTCCTTGACCCTGAATTGCTCTGCTGGAAGCTTGGAGTGTGTATGGAGTGAATAATCGAGGATGTGCGTGATTAGCATTGTGAAGCTAAGCTTGACTTCCCATTAGGATAAACAGTTTGAAAGGGTTTCCCTTGTGTTTTTAGTCTAAGCTTCTCAGTCACTAGCTCACCGGACATATAAGTCATGAGGAATCATGGGTAGGGATGGGAATCGGCAGTGTACAACTTGCTCAAGTTATCGGTGGTTGGCTCGAGCGAGTTAATTCGGATCGGTTGAACGTACCTCTTCCTGTCGTTTTCTTCATCGCTCTATTGCTCTGCTGTTGCTGGTTAATAGTCAGTTGTCGGCTCACCTTCCTTGTAAACTCTCTCTCACTCACTCGTTTTGCCGAACCCCTTAATCCTAGTAGGGTCGCGGGGAGGCTGGTTCCTACACAGGATGATGGCGGGGTACACCCTGAACACCTCGCCAGACCATCGCAGGGCAACACACAACCACTCACACCCAGGGTCAATCTGGAATAGCCAATTAACATCCTGTGCACGTCTGTAGGAGGAGACCCGAGTATCCAAATGAAACCCACAAAAGCAGGGAAACGCCCTCGCCGAGCCTGCGACTCGAACCCCGGACCTTCTTGATGTGAGGCGGACGTGCTAACCACCACGCCAAAACGTGTTTATAATAAAACAAGGATGAAATGAATTTTGCAGGGAGGAAAAAAAAATGTTATGATCTAAAGAGTTTGCGGCTTTAATTAATTAAAAATGATTGGAAAAATAAAACAAATATATTAATTAAACAATAATTATTCTAACCAGTAATCATAAATACATAAATAATAATTTTAAAAATGTGTGTTGCACTTTTTTTTGTCAGCTTTTAAAATTTTTTTTAAAAAACAGCAAGCTTTAGTACAGTAATCTTCACCCAAGTGGTTCCCGGTGTGCAGATGATTAAGTCGCAGTTTTGAAGAAGAAAGAAATGAAGGCTGGGTTTAAAAGTGAGGAATGAATGTGAACTAAGGCGCGGTAAAGACTGTGGCTGACTCACGCCATGCTACTGAACCCATTCGCTCTCTCCGTGCGAGCTGCTGCGAGCGCCGTTTTGGAGGTAGAGCATGCACGAGTCTGTCCTTTGCTTCGTCCTGCCTTTAGTAGCCATTTTGACTCGAGTGGTTCTGCTTTGTTGCATGTTTAGTTGAAATGTTTTTTTCCCCGGAGAGGACGGCCGGTTTGAAGTGCAGCCGTGGTGGTCTCGTCTTTTTACAGCCTTCCATGGATGTTTTACAGAAAAGCTTAATTTGATCGCTCTCTTTGACTTGTTTGTTTAAAGGCTGACTGATGATTTGGAAAAGGACTCTTGGGGTGAGGGGGGGGGGGGGGGAGGGAGGTTAAGTGAAGCGAACGCTAATCTTTTAGAAAAACACATCGGGTTGAGTGGTGATGACAAAATAAAGCCATTGGATATATGATTCATATCCATTTATCTGTACGCTTGGAGCTTCAGCACATTTCACACAGAAGCAGGTCGTGGAATTCGCCTGTTCGCTTAACGTAAACAAAATCGGGTCTAAAAAATGAAAGAGCCGCGTAATGAGCAGGATGATGCGGACGGAAAATGACGCTGTTTTTTGGTAATGTAGGTAGTGACCCCAGTATGATGTAGAAGGGGGTATAAGGTTGACATTGAACAGTCGTGTGTGTGTGTGTGTGTGTATGTGTGACACTCATTAGCAGATCCATAAGATGCTATTATATGAAAGACCTCAGTAATGACAGCCGTTAGCGTGTGTGCGTCTTTGTGTGTACACGCACGTTTCTGAAGCTCCAGAGACCCAACCTACCGCAGCGAGGTCCGGTGTGTGCGTGTGTGAAGGTTTATGATGACACACTGCGGTTTTGCTCTCCTCTCAAACACTCAGCTGCCCGGGCTTGCTTCCACCGCTCTCCTTTTCTTCTCTTCAAACAGGTTCTCAGTCAGGGCTGCCACTTAGAACCGCCGACGCTGCCTCTCTTTCATCCTCTCCGCTGTTATTTACCTGCCATGTACTGTCCTGTTTTTTTGCTTCCTGGATCCTGTTGTGGTATCTTTGCCGTGCTGGTCATGGACAGACTTGGCGTTTTACCATCTGTCGATGAGAATGTCGACGCCGTCGTTAAATCCGCTGCCTCAGAGGGGGAAAAAAATTGCCTTTGGACATCAAGACGTCTCTGTAAAATTTCTGTTTGTCAAGTTTCAGCTCTTCTACTTCAACGTGAAAATCGTTTATAACGAATAAAACCCAGCATGCCTGAAGTGTTGCATTCCTGTTTTATCCTGTTTATATCACTCTAACCCTTTTAATTCATTAAAAAAAATCACATCATGCTGTTAATCCGTTAATGTTTACGCCGTGCAGTGTCTGCAAAACACGTTCGCTCTGTCATCACTTTCTGTCATCAGACAGTTATAAACAGTTGCTCCTTTGCCAACTTCTCTGTAGATGGAAAAATAATAATAACACGGCTTACAGGCATGAAATCGAGCCTCCGTCTAAAGACTTCCTGTATCAGGAAATGCCCTCCTTTAACCTCAGGAGACTCCGATCAAAAACCAACAGCTCCTCCCATGAACATGTCAGTCTCTACACACTTGTGTTGGTTATTGCTATAATTTTAAAACCAAAAAAAAAATTGTTAGAATAAGTTGTTATAATTTACGGCGCAATCTGATTGGTCCGCTATTTTGGGATTCAAAATAATTATCCCAAGTGGATAATGCTTGAATTAAAATATCAGAACTCACAGTTTGTTAAGGTACCTTGAAGCAGGCGGCATCAACATTATCACACTGCTGTTAGCTGCACATTGTTTAGCCTACATCAGCTTAGCATATACAGAACTCGCCTGACCTGCCGTTGTCATGGTTAAAATTCTCTTCTCTATTTTTTAGTCTTATCCAATTCCCACCCATCAAGTAGTGCCTTCCACCAACCAGGGTGGGGCGTGAGCATGTACATGCCCCCTCCGTGACATGCAGTGCTATCACCCGCCTCCTTTCGAACTACTGCGCATGCGTATTTAGGGGTAGCCTAACACTTTCGGAGGGAAAGCGCTATCGTTTGAGTGACCTCACAGACGCCCATGATTGGCTGTGAGTGACCGGGAAGTGAGTGTACGCCATCCCTCCCTCCCGTGTAAGCCCGGCCAATTAGCTCTCATAGACTCCCGCTCACAGATGACGCACTCAGGAGCCGTGATTCCAGGTCATGATTTTAAAAATGAAAAAAAATTCTGACATTCCATCTCAAGGTAAATCCAGGGCATAATTGTTAATATATATATATATATATAGATCAGTATCATCGAGTTTATTTTATTGAGCATCTTTTGTGGTATAGTTATGTGACGCTGTCTGCCGCTCTCTCTCTTTCTGTGTGTGTGTGTGTGTGTGTGTGTGTGTGTGTGTGTAGGTTCTCTATCAAGTGTCCAGCTCAATGGTTCTGGCTCTAAAGGAGGACGCAAAGAGGATGACTCTCGTTCTCAGAGCACGGATGGAGGGAGCGAGTGCTGGGAAGATGGACCGGCTAAAAAGAGGTGAAGAGACTCAACATGTACACACACACAAGGCTCATGTAACCCAAACCACCCTCTGTTCATCCATCTCCTGCTTTTCTTTTCGTTCTTTCTCGGTGAATGTTAATTAGGGAGTGCGTTTGAGCAGAACGGGGAGTGAGTTACACCTGAAGTGTTTTACAGACCAAAGAGGAAAAGTGTGACGTGATTAGCAGTGAGACGATTAACTCAGTATGTCTGTTTAAAAAGAAAAAAAAAAAAAAAAAAACGAGCATTAGTGGAGAGTTGAAATCTGAAACCAAGAACGCAGATCATCGACACATACTTTCTTCCCATAATTCATTTCTTTGGTGGCGATTGGTTCTGCTAGCCGCTTGGAGCCCCGCATCGTGCTTATTAGCGAGGTAATGATAGCACGACCGCTTCCACAATAGAGTTGTCATTTGGGGGGATCGGAGGGCTTTATAATAAGCACTCGTTCTTTGAAATTAATTTTCATTTCTTGTCACTTTTAATTAGTCACTTTAAGCTGCGCTTCGTGTTTGTTTGAATTAATAATTAAAGAGGAAGGGAAACGAGACGCGCTCGTGTACAGTCTGCAATTAACTCTTCGCCATGTTGATTCTTATTTATTTATTTTTATTCTGAGAGCGCAAATGCACCAACCATTTAGAGGAGCTAAAGCAATAGTCTCGCAAGAAAAGCAGTGTGTTAGTGTCGTATTATGCGCAGGCAAGTAAACAAGCACCTGAACTGTAGTGTCTTTAAAAAAAAAAAAAAAAAAAAAAAAAAACGCTTTTGAAATGAAGAACAAAAATTATAGCTCTTACGGCTCAAGCACCAGGGTGATGGCGTCTTTATTTTGATTTATTTGTTTTGGGTTTTTTTTTTCTTCACTTCATTGATGTTGATTTATTTCAAGCCATGCTGTTCAGTGATTTGTGTGGCATCATGTTGTAAAAAGCAGGATAATGAAGCTGAATGCCTGAAACAGCCCAGTGACAAAGCCCCGTCTCACAATTGCTCAGGAATGTAGTAAAATAAGACACTGATTTATGAAGCTTGTTTTTATGGCTGCGTTTGCAGATGACGTCTTCTCTTATTCTCGAGTGAGCAGCCAGGCATGGAGAAAATGAGCACTTTATTAGCTAACGTGTTGGATAAATGAAAGCCCCAAAGCTTCAATGTACTGTCCAGTGCCATGTTTTTGATGACCAGACTAATTTACGTTTATGTACCGATGGATGGTATTACTGTTAATAATATATTATTAAAGTTACCTACATCCACTGAGCCTGAGGCGCATAATGTTTTAGTATCTACTACATGGGAAAATAAGCAGAAAAAAGCTCGATAAAGGAAGATTGCTTACATTGTTTAAAAATCATGATAGATTTAGGTGAGCGCCGAGAGCAAGCAGGTGCCAAGGTGTGTAATGGCGTCTCTTTCACTCTCTCTAAGCATTACAGTATAAACTTCTTGGAAAAATAAAGAAAATCAAACCAAAATACAATTTTTATAGTTTGTTTTCTACCATGACAAAAGTGAGCTCTGTGCTTTGATCTGAGCTAAACGCTATGTAAATACTATTTTTTTTATTTCGTTCTTTATATTTATATATATATATATATATAGATATTTTTGCATTTAATCCATCCAAAGTGAGTGCACACACACTCGGAGCAGTGGGCTGCCACACACTGGCGCACCCCGAGAGCAGTTGGGGGTTAGGTGCCTTGCTCAAGGGCACTTCAGCCATCAATATGGAGGAAGGAAAGGTGCAGCTCGCTCCCCCACCACCACACATTTTTCCTGCTGGTCCGGAAATCAAACCAGTGACCTTCAGTTCCCAAACCCGCTTCTCTAACCATTAGGCCACTGTTGCCCCAACATTCAAAGTTTAGTACATACTGCACTGAAACATCAGTACTTTGTGCTCTGTAAAGATGTTTTAGTGTATATACTACATGGAAACACAAGAGAAACAACTAAAATGAGATTTTATTTTCTAGTTTTAAACCCGCTCCAAGTTTGGGAATTTGTCATCACATCTTTTACACCTTATTCTAAATCAAAAATATACAAACGAGCACAGACCTCTTCCACATCAGCACATCATGCTGGGCCACACTTCCAAATCTCACACTGTTAAAAAATTCTTTAAAAAATCCTTAAAAAAACATTCCTGGATCCAGAATTCAATCAGAATCCTCTCCGAAATGTAGTGGAGTCTTCCTTGTTCAACGCCTTACCTCTATTAAAATAAGGGAAACAAAGCACATAAATGTATGGGTAATCTCACTAATAAACACGCAAACCTAACCAAAAACATAACCTCCGTGGTGGAGGTAATAAATTAAGTAAGCCAAGGTTTATAAGAAGTTATGAGCAATAGAATCCAAGGCTGGTCACGGAGTGTACATATCCAAGTGAAATGACCATAGAACGCATACACTCATGTAAACCATAGTCTGGTATGAAGCTACGCTGTGGAGAAATGTGTCTCCTACTCAAGGCTTATTCATCATTCCTTTCATTCACATACCTGTCTTTAGATTCTTTGTACATTCCCGCTTACTACAAGGGCAGAACTATTGAAAGACTAATGTTTTGTCTACCAAGGCATCTATATGAATGTGATTCCCATTAAATCCCCAGAAGGTTCAAATAAATAAATGTTTTATATCCCTTTTTATGTACTTGTCCTTACTTGCTGTAACATAACTCCCAAGCCCAATGGAGCTGCAGTGATCCGAGCCAGAATTGCACTGGAAGTGCGAAATTCCTAAAGATATATTCACAGCATTCCTGGTCTTCAGGGAGCAAAAGTTTTTCTTTGATTTGCGTTTGTGTACACTCCGGCACACTTGTCTCAGAGGAAAAGCGTATAGATAAAGAATTAGCCTCATGAAGTACCCATTCATCAAAAGCTCTCTGGATAACCACACACACACACATACTCATACAGACACACACATAGACACACCCCAACACATGCAACAAACACCCAGGCCCGGTGAAGTACCAGCCTTCCCTCTGAAAAGGACTGAATCAATCTCCAAAGCGCTGCAAGGGAACAAAAGTATCAGGAACGGAAACATCAAATCAAAGGCAGCGCTGGCCAAAAAAACCAAACACAACCGTCCAGACTACAGCAGATGTCCAGTCCGTCCCCCTCCTGGAAATCCATTCACCGCTGTGCATGTGGGGGTGTGTTTGAGTCTCTCAGGTGGCATGTACTTCCTTGCGGGTGGTTAGTGTGGGCGAGGATCAGCATGCAACACCTGCCTGCAGTCCTACCTGTCATTTAATACCACATGGCAAGCTTTAATCAGAGCTCTGCCCTCTAGACACCATCATTAAAACAGCGGTGAGAAGGAGAGACAGACTGAAAGATGGGGAGAGGAAGGAAGACCGACAGAGTAAGGGGGAGAGAGAGCAAAAGAGAGACCGAGCTGGGATTTACATAAGCACAAAGAGAGTGGGCCGCCGTCGCCACACTGTCAACAACAGCGGCATTTTGCTCTTGAGTGCCTTTCTCTGCCTTTCATTAGAGTGGCAGCTCTGCTCAGCCTTAATGAGAGACCCGCTCACTTGGCGCTATATGCCCGTCTGTACTTAACCACTTTTTTGTGACCACCATGTGTTTGCTGCAGTTCATCCTGGCTTGGCTTTGTCCGATTGAGGAGGTGCCAGCCTCTCCTACACCTGGCCGGGGTGGAAAAACAGGAAAGGGAGGAAAGAGGGATAAAGAGAAGGGGAGTGGTGAGAGCACATCAAGTTCCAGGTGCCAGGGTACCAGGTTGCAGGGAAAGGACATGGCGAAGCGGATGAGAGCAGCACTGTGTTTGCGTTCCCAGGCTCCTAAGAGATGCAGGTCTTGCAGAAATTTTAGTTTGTGCCAAAGGCATAACAGATATTGGACTCTCCACACGTGGTACCCATCAGTCTATAGGAACCCTGCACCAAGGACTTCTTTTGTTTGTCCTTGTTAGTTTGTTTGCCCACTTGAAATTCCCTTTCATGGTGGGCATCACTGGAATTCTTGTTTGCTTATTCTGTGTAGTTGGTGCCAAATCAATTTCTAGTAGTTTCCCTAGTAGAGTCCCTTCTCGTCAGTTCTGCAGTTGGTTTGCCTTTTGGTTGATTTCGATGCACCCATTCGAGCAGCCGTGCATAAATTGCCTATCTCAATGGTTACACAACGGTGCTATTGATTTTGGCGTAAATCCCTTTGGTGTAACGAATGCAGTATGGCGATCAGTGCATTGAACAGTGTCAGCAATCAATGCTGGCCTCAAAGCTAACGATTAGGCATGATTGCTCACTCTCACTGGAGTAATGACTTGTGTGTTTAGCATGCAGTGGGCCTGTGTGTAGTGGAGCGAGGAGGGGGTTGGCACTGGGCTAGCGTGAGAAACTGTGATCCAGGTATGCTATTTGATTCCACAATCCTGTTGAGTCACTGCCTAGGTACGACTTCTTGGCTCCAGAGGATTGCTGAGTCACAGGGCAGGAATGTCCTTTGGTAGACGGCTTAACTGAAGTGTTGGCTCTCTGGAGTCAAGGCTGCGGGGCATGACTGATCTTTGTTGGATATGGAGGGATTCGAACAGGGTCAAATAAAATTGATATGCCACGGACACACTAAAGTTTTTTTTTGTGTTTTAATTTGAAAAGTACTTTGGTTGTTCTGTAGCTGGACACCCAGGCTTGTTGAGCAACAGATATTTTTGCTAGTTTTATATCAAACCCTTTTTTTGTTTAGGTTCTCGACTGGTATCGAGTTTACTTACACCTAGCTACGAATGCCAAATGTCTTCTTTTGTAAGCTGGAATATAAACATAGGCACTCCTAAAGTCAGAGCATAGCGTGACTCATTTGCCACAGTATAAATGTGTGAGTCAGTGACAAATGGTATCACATACGAATTGTTCACTAGTCCACAGCAGTCCAAGATCTCTCCTGGCACCTCTGTGTTGTGCTATTGTCCCAATGTGCTTGTGTTACACTCCCCAGGGCTTGGGAACATGGGGTGGCCTGAAGCTGAATCTTTGTCAGCTTGTGGAACTTATTAGTTCGCTAGTAAATCCAGAGCTGAGGCCAAGACGAAAGGGCTCGAGTGGCTGCACTTGTCTAAGCTGTGGTGTCTTGTTTCACCATTAAACCACACAGTCTGTTCAGTCTATAGCCTACAAAGAGTGATGGACATCTTAAAAGGGGACGAGGGATGGACACACAGATGTTTATAGGCACATTGGTCTTTCTTGCACTTTGTTTTTTTCCTGTTCTGTCTACTTCCCTCGTTGACACTTTCACAACTCTAGGGTACCCTTCCAAACACAAGTTTTCACAAAATTCGAGTAAATTTTCCACAAAGTGGCATAGTGGTTAGCACATCTGCTTCACAGCAAGAAGGTACTGGGTTTTAGGTTCCAGGTTCAGCGAGAGCATTTCTGTATGGAGTTTGCCATCAACCTGTGCTTGCATGGGTTTTCCCTTTCTAAAGACTTGCACATTAGGCTAGCGGGCTGTTCTGAATTGCCCATGTGTGTGTTGGCCCTGCAATGGACTAGTGAGCTGTTCAAGGTGTACCCCCTGCTTTTGGCCAGAGTTAGCTGAGGTAAGCTCCACCACAAAGTACGATAAAGCGATTCGTAAAATAAACGAACAAACGAATGAAAGGATGAATAATTGTGTGTGACCCCAATGTCATAAAGGCTTGATATATTTAGGTAAGTCTATAAACATTCCTTGACTCTGATGTCAGCTTGCCTACTCGCGTTCTTGCCCAATATGGGCCTGCCATATTTTATTAATGCAAGTACAAAGATATAGTGGTAGTAAGAGTGACCTAGCATCCAAAACTGGTAAAACCGATGTTCAGAACCATTACTGAGTAGTCACTCAAGTGCTTCCTTTCCCCTCTAGTAGAACTCATGGGTAATTCTGAGCAGGAGTATGTATAAATCTTGTGTCTTCACTTTTGCTTGGCATCTGAGCCCTTTGTCCTCGCTCCACTGGTGCCCTAGTATTTGGCAACCGGAGGGGGGGTTGGGATGTAAGCGGTCAAAAAAAATGGGGTCATCTCTGGTGGTCCCTCTTGCTCAGACGGACAGAAAAGCAATAAACACTTCAGCTCTGGCAGCTGTGTTTACATTAAGCATCCACAGTTGGGTTCTCCTAGGGGAATGGGGTTAAAGTCACACTTATTTATTTCCAAGCAGGAGGTCAGCCTTGCTTCCTGGCTTGTCATTACTGCATCACTAAGAAGTGTCTGTCCCAGGTTTCTTCTCTGCACTCTTTTCCAAAATGGTAGCAACATCAATCAGAACTACTTGTATTCTTGCCTTTTCTTGTGGTGATTTGTTTTTCTAGATTAATGTATTTTACCCAATGTTGTCTTGGGGTTCGTGACCTAAACAATCCTATACAGGGGGGTTCAGACCTTCATTATCCAGAACAGGGCTAGGCTTACTGTCCCTACTGGATCAGTACACTGTGGTTTAGGAGGATTTGGACACCTTACCGAACCAATGGCGCAGATATTTCATATCCTGTTTTGTTGTGCTCAGGGGTTTTTGATTTTAAAGGTCAGATATAATACCCATTTTTTTAGGCCTTTAATTTTTCATTTCGAACATCAGTGGAGCACCAATGTATGATTCCTAATCCAGTACACTTCACAGTTCTTCAGGGAGCTGCGTCCCCACCTCCCCATGAAACGTTGCTCTGGACGGCGTGTTTGCTTTACGGCTCCCGTTTACGGCCTTTCCGCACTCGTGTCGACTCTGCTCTGATTGGTTGCCTGAAAGCTCCCTGCTCAGTGTGCTGGGAGGCAGACTGGGATAGGTGGAGATCCAGCTGTTAATGGGGGTAGTAGGGGAATGGCAGCTAATCGGAATGCCCAGCACGCCATTACACACTAGTGTGCCAAAATAAATAAATAAATCCGTAAAAACCTTGCGAATACAGCCAGCTCAAACAACCCAGAGGGAAAACTTGAAGTTGTTATTGGATACTGTGGCGTCATCTAACATGGCTATTGAACACGTTTGAAACAATGTTTACAGATCATAAAATACTGGAAAAAGTATAATATGTCCCCTTTAAAGGAGATGTGTTGTGGTTGTTTAAAGAATGTAGCCTAAATACCTTTAATGGCGTTATCAAACAAAACATTGCCATTTAGGTAGATGCAGATGTGGCTTATGAGGGATAACTAGGACTAGGTCCTAGCAAATTAGGACACTGCAGCAGTATTCCAGTCTCTGAAAGCTGTTCATCCCAGTAGGATTTCAAAAAGTTCATGTTGCAGTCCATTTCCATCAACTCCATGTTAGGTTCAAAAACTTTAAATTACTTTTGATTTGCAAGTTGAAAGGCTATTTAACAAATATGGACTGTTTTGGATATTCATTGCATATTTAGACAACTTTTTGGCAACTGAAATTGGACGAAATCATGACATGGTTCCTTTAATAACAAACTACCTTAAAGCCTTAACATTTCTGGACTTTGCTGGTCCAGGTTGTAGGTTTAAGGACATTCCTGACCCCCTGTAATGTTATCAGGGCTTCCCAGCAGGGTTCAGGGTCTTCTCAGCTCCCCTCCCTGCTCAACACGCGTGTTGCAGGCTGTGTTATGTACTCGTATGAGCCAGCTGCTCTGTACTGGCAGGCACTGTTGGGGAGAGTTTATCATGAACATGTGGCCCATCTGGAGCTGATTAGCTGAAGGGGGGGGTTAGGGAAAAAAGAGAAAAAGCAAGACAGAGAAAACGAGAGCACGAGCTAGACTAAAAAAAAACATCAGGCAGTAGCCGTGAACAAAATTTGTCGCTCTACCCGCATGAAGACGTTGTTGTCTTTTTTCCTCGTTTGCCTTTGCTATTAGACTTGGTGTCATTTCAAGATAAGTGTAAAGGAATCTCCTGTTTTCTGTAGCAATGGTTTGTCTTAAACTGCATGCCTGCGGACAGCTAGCATCGTATGCGAACCTGCCTGTAACCTGATTTTAGCTGGTTTACCGATGCATGCTGTGGGGATTAGAGAGCCTTGCTCTTCCCTTTGATCATTTATTTCCAGAAACTTCCTTGCTACATGTTTTGACCATGGCAATGACCAGGCTGACATGGTGCACATGTGTAGTTTACCCCTTGTGCAGGATGCCTCAGATTGGCGCATGAGACTGCTAATTAAACCTGATGTTAACGACGAAAAGATTTTTCCTCAGTTCCCACAAAAATTTAAGCCATTGCCAGCCCTCCCTCTCTGAACCTCAAATAGCTTCACCCCCTAGGGTTGATCGCAGCCTGCCCTCTCTTCATCGCATCATCCATCTACTCACTCCATTCATTCATCTAGCCCTCCCTCCCTCTGAGGCTCACCCCGTTCCTCCTCTCATCTGCTGCTGAGATTAGGAGCAACTCCTGCTGATAAGGAATGCTTTGATACCCTGGGGCAGGACTGGAAGGGTCACACTATTTACTCATGATGCCTAAGCCAAGCTTTTGTTTGCGGAAGCCCGCTTCCCCCTAGTCCTTGCCTCTATCTCAACACAAATTTTTATTGTTTGTTTTTTTTAGATGAACCTTAACCCCTGCTGATGACAGACTAACATACTCAAGTACTTGTGTGTTTGCCTCCGTCCTGCGAGTGCAAAGCTTCATAGTAAGGTTACACTCCCCAATATTTTGAGGTCTCACCAAGACCTGCACATGACCCCTTCTGTTGACCAGTAATGGATTGGTAGGGTTTCTTTGTCTACTGAATGATGAGATCATGTTTAACTGATTTTAAGGGGCAGTGTCATGGTTGCTCGAAGGAAAAAAAGCCTGAATAACCTCAGTGGGGCTACCGGAGAAGACATAATCCTTTATATAGATGGAAATTTGGTTAACAGAGGATGCTAGACTTGAATTGGGCCCATACAACAAATTTCAGTTCAAAAATCATGATACAGGGTGTAGGTTTTTGGACATTCCTGACGCTGTGTAATGTTATCAGGATCTTCTAGCGGTTTCAGAGTCTTCTCAACATTTGCACGAAGTGATTTTAGGTGAAAATCGTGACATCCAGTGCACGTGATTCTTCATGTTTAAAAGAACGGGTTTGTGCATGTGTCAGCTAGTGATGTACACCAGCGCTTGCAATAAACGAGCTTTGAGGGAAACTTCAGATCACAGCAGCTGTTGCTTATAAAGTGAGGTAAAGCCAAGGTTATGAAAGCATTTCCTCCCCCTTCCTATCCTGAGTTTTTAGCCAAGCGAGTCCAGGCTGCGCTGCTGTAGTTTTCCAGGGGGCCAAACTCCTTCTTTTTACTGTGTTCACTACTCTCTGAACTAATCAGTGACACAGAACAGCTACACGTGTAGAAACATCATAGCAGCGGCACTTTGAAGGCTGAGGTGAAGGAGATTAGACTGGGATGAATAAGGACATCCTGTGGTACTCCCCCTTCTATCCCCTCCTCTGCAGGTGCTCACCCACTTCTCTCACTATGTTCTCTTTTTTCTATTCTTTTTTTTTTTTTTTTTTTTTTTTTTGCTGTCATTGTCGGAATATAATGCCAGAAAGTTTCTTGTTCTTAGCTTCTTGTTCTTGTTCTCCCCTCCTTCTCCTCTCTTTCGCTCTCTCTGTGGAATCTTGGCCCGCTGTACCGTACTCCTAGAGAGCTCTATTAGCCCTTTAACCCCATATCTCAGCCTCCTGATGATAAGGTGTTACTCTTTCAGCCTCAATTGGGCAAGATAGTATGATGGCAAAAAAAAAAAAAAAACAGAGTCAGGCATGTGTAGACTCAAGCAGCTCTTCTGTTCCCATTTCTTTAGTATAAAAAAGACACCGTGCACTCCCTCGTCTCTCTTTCACCCATCTCTTGTTTTTCTCTGCCATCTTTCACCCAGCACAGTCATTCTTTCACCCAAAGCTCTGCTTTGCTAGGACTGATTGGCGCGTCGGGGTAAGGGGATCGGCGCCCTTCCCTCCCCTGTGATGAGCTCAGCCTATTGTGGGTTTTTATCAGTGTTGAATAATGCATGGCCCTGGCCTCCCATTAAACTCCCGCCATTGTGAGAGCCACTATCTGCCCCATTAAGGAGCACACAGGGCAGGAAGCTCAGTGGGGTTATTGGGTTTCAGGATCTCTTGCTCAGGATGGAAGGGAGTGAAAAGCTCCAGCGGAAGAGGAATGTCTAGAGGAGCCAGTCGTCGGCTCCTTTAGTTCCGCTCCTGGGCCGAGTGGGTGATAGTGGAGAGGAGTGGAGGATGTGGTCAAGAAGGAGTGCACCCTTTTCCTTTTTTGTAATCAGATTTATAACCATATTACCTCCAAGCAGAGCCAGAGTTCTGTCTTTGCAGCACTCCAGCAGCGTTCCCTGGCGGCTTTACATTGGTGCCGACTTGCCATCTGCTCCCCGAGTGCTGAGAAAATGTGCACACCACTGATTCGTCCCCGAGTATGCAATAGTTGAACAGTTTGTGATTCATGAGCTTTTTAAACAGTGCCAGAAAAAACATGCATGATTAACTCTGGGCAAAGAATAATGGGTAAATAAGCAGCGCCTCAACATGCCGCCTGCATTTCAGGCCTGTGTAGAGTCAGCTGCGCTAATCCGTCAGAATCATCTGTACTCTCCAAAGCTCTTCGTTTTTTACACTGACCAGCGCCGAAAGATGCTCTTGTTATCCAGCATCTTCCAGTAACACTCTACTTTCTGTTTCTCAGCTTTTTAGGTTCAGTGAGAAGCTGCTTGGTTTCTTGCCCCATGTGCTGTGCATGCTCGGCATTTGAGTCTCATGGATGTGATCAAAAGTCGGAGTAGGACGTCTTAGGGATAGCCCTTTTTCTTTGACTGCTTTGCAGATGCTTGCTTGCCCATTTGCCTATTCTGTACGTCTCCCAGTCCGTCTCTGTTGTTGAATGCTTGGGTACCTAGTAATATCGGTTCACCACATCAGTGCAAATACCCCAGCAATAATTTCACCACATTTGACGTATTACCATTACTTTCGTTGGCATAGGCAACAAATAAAGGTGCTCCTGGGCTACGTTTTGGTCCTGGGTCCTTTCCCCAGGGCCAAGGTGTGCCTGGCTCTTTTTACATTCAGTGGTTTGTTTAATTTTAATACTACTGCTCTACCTACTAGGGTGATGGGGAAGCTTATGCCTCGGTCCTGACTACCTAGTGCCTCAGCCGACTCTGGTCAAAGGCAGGATACACCCTTAAAAGCTCGCCAGGCCAACACTCACAGCTATTCACACTTACATCTAGGGGCAATTTAGAACATCCAGTTGGCTTAATGTGCATGTCTTTGGACTGTGGAAGGAAACACACATTTTTTCTTCACCACCACCGGTTCTGTAACAATTCTTTGCTCCTGTGTCCGGATGAAGTGACACCTTATAGATGTTCATTAAAACTCGCATAGCTCTCTTCAGAAAGTTCCTCTCCTGTAATAATTTCTTCTTTGTGGCTCTCCTGAAAACTATTTGCTACTGCACCCCCATGGTTGCCAGTGGTACTGCTACGTTCTTTCGATCCATGCAAGCTTTCCGAAAATGTGATGAAATGTACACAGACTTTTTCCCTTGGTTGGTGCTCGTACTCTAAAGGCACAGTTGATGGGGATTATGCTTAAAAAAAAAAAACCCAAACCAATTAAACTCGCCCAAATTCAGAGTTCTGTCATAATGAGGCATCACTGTTGTGACTTTAACTAAGTTTTATTTTTGTAATCTCTTTGTTCGGTTTTGTTTGGTTTAAAGCTCAATTCCTTTGAAAAATTGCATCCATGTCCCCTATTGCTTCTTACACAGAACACTTTAATTAGAGTTTGAAACTATCATGAATTGCAGGTTTAAGAGGTTTTGCGATGGGTAATATTTTATTAAGGTGCTTGGCCTTTGGCGCGGGTGTGTGGGGATGATTTTGTTTTGAAGTGTTTATATGTGTGTGTTGGCTTGCACTTCAGCTCAGCTCAGTTTCCCCAAAATATCTGTGACATTGTGATGAACTGTCAGTCGGTGAGTAATCTCTTGTGAAAAATAGCTGCTGGCTTTGTCCCCAGGGAAGATTTCACTTCTCTCGCAGCCATTTGTCCACATTCCGGTGTCTGTCAACAGCCCAGGATTCCTCAGTTATCCAACCTGCACAGCTGTGAGCCTGCAAACCCCCCCCTTCCCGCTTCCTTATGTCTATAACAAGGCAGCCGAGCAGATGAAGCAAGGCCTCCTTTATCAGCTAGAAGGAGTCTTGGGTTTGTGGACTGTGTGTGGTTTTGGTCGTCTCGTGCAGAATTCCCGAGCATGTTTTGACTCTAATTTGTGCTGGTCAGGGCTGAGCCTGAGGCTCACGACACCCTGCTCTGTTTGGGTGCGCTGCCTATAGCGGTTTTTCACACTAAAAGTAATAGTTGGGAGAAATTGGGTGTCCGGCAGGTAGAGGAAGGAGTAAAAACTATTAAGGTATGACACTTTATTAACACGTCCACATTGACTATACTTTTTATTACCAAATTATTGTTTCCATTTAAGGACAAATCGAAAGTCGCGTGCCACTGTCCTTGACCATATATGGAAGGGGGCCAGACCTCAGGTAGGAGGGTGGTGTTACATGGGGCAACATGCAGGTACTTTGCTCTGGTAAATACATGCTACAGTTGACTAAGGCATGTTTTTTTTATCCCCTCCTCCCTTTAATCGTTAATATATGAAATCATATAATATATTCTAATGAAATCAGTGATTGCTTAGTTTTTATTCCATAAATATGACCCATCCAGCACGGTGGCGGAGGAGTTGGCATTGATCCGCCTCGCCTTCGTCCTGAGTCAGCTGAGATAGGCTCCAGCCTCCCCGTGACCGTAGTAGGATAAAACGCGTGGTAACCTATCATCATAAAATCAATCTTAATGCACCAAATCGACTTTTTGCAAACCTTGTTTTTTTTTTTTCTTTGTCATCTTTGTAAAATTTGGTCTCATCTTAATTTTTTAAGCCATGAGCTCTCATTACTTGTGTTATGTAACTCAAGGTGTCGGTTTGGTGCATTCAGGCTCATTTTGTGGGGATCACACACGTATGTAGCGTTTCCTTCATACAAATCCCTCTGTAAGTACATCGTTACTATAAAAACACTCGCATGTTAGAGCTAATACGTTATTATAAACTTTAACTGTCAGAGCTGCTGTTCTAGATAATTAATCAACACCTTCTGTCTAATTCAAGAATTCAATAGCACTGAGCTATAAGGTGGCGTATTGTGTTATGGAATATCTAATAAGTGCGAGTATTGATCCAGACGTGCATTTCCTTGATATATTCCCAGTACTTCCTCCTCCTCCTTCTACTTTCCATCATATTTTCCATTAGTGATCACAGATCTCCTTTATCTCCCTTCGTCTCTGGCTTTTATTTTACCTCTCTCTCTCTCTCTCTCGATTTTCTGTTATTTACTGTCATTTATTTGTCCGGTCGCTCATCAAAGCCGAGCACTGTTTCACGGCGAGCAGTAAGTTTGCAGCGACGCGTTTTTGCCAGTGCACAAAATGGCCTTTGCATATTTCATGCTGTTCTCTGATGTTCTTATATTCGCGGGCCGATTTATTTATTTATTTATTTAAAGCTTTTGAGCAAAGTGGCTTTCAATACTGCCTCTCCAGCACATCATGTGACTCTATAGTGTAAAAGCGTGGGCTGGATGAGAACTCCGGGGCTGTTCGTTAACACGCCGTATACGTCTGGACCATCTGTCTAAACCAGGCCGAACCTTCGTCTCGGCATGTTCCTCTCCAACCGTTCGCTCTTCAGAAACACATTTTTCCCCCAAGACTCAATCGATATGATTTGATACAGACCGTGAACGCTCCACGCGTGCACCTTTCTGCAGGAAAGGACGTCTTTCACCACGATTCCATTCCGGTTAGGATAAAATCGTAGCACTTTCATTCGTGGCAGACGCAGCAGGAAGCAGCAGAATGAGACGACTGATGCATCTGCTGAAAGAACAGCGCTAGTCAGAATTGATTAGCGACGCCGTCTCGGCCGTGTCAGAGCTGTTGCGCTCGCCCAGAAATCGTACTAACAGGCGTCTGATTGAATGTGAGATTAATTTGTACAGCAGGAGATGATGTTTGATCTTTTCTGTTTCCCTCCTGCTTGTTTGGCACGACGTGTGCCTTAAGAGCCGAGGGCGGCCATCGACAGCGTAATGATGAAATGGAGCTGAAATAAATACACGCGCACAAACAATGCTCTCCTGGTGTTGCACAAGGTGGCAAAAAAAGGAACAGCGCACATATATCGGGGTATATTTTTATAAGCATTCCAGCAGGGGTGGATTCTATTTACCAGGAAGAAGGAGGAAAAGCAAAACGATGCAGCGTCTAATCAGTGGCTTGTTAGTGTAGTGCTTCATTGGCAAGCACTAGAAATATTTAGCCTAACCTCAGGCCCTGTTAGCCGTTTTTAGGATGTAAACATATGCAAGTGACATTCTGTCATTAGATCCTGGAGTGCGTTGGTTAGATAGAGGGCGGCGTGGTGGCGTAGTGGTTAGCGCATCAGCCTCACAGCAAGAGGGTCGTGTGCTTGATGAGGGCGTTCCTGTGTGGAGTTTGTATGTTCTCCCTGTCCTTGCGTGGGTTTCCTACAAGTACTTGGGTTTCCTCCAACAGTCCAAATACATGCACCAAATTGCCACTAGGGGTGAGAGTGAGTGTGTTAGAGGCCGGTGGTTCTCTCTGCAACTTCTGCTCCACTGTTGTAGCTGTTACACGAAAAATTGATATATTGACTATCAGATAAAATTAATTTTATTACAAATATGAATGAACAAACCCCAAAAAAACGACGCTTTCTGTTGATGCTGGTGGTGTTATGGTAGCTAGAGTCGAATTTTACACCACTTCTTAGTCTCACGTGTATTTATAAAGAGCTGGAGGGACTCACGTGCCAGAAGTGAAGCGGTCTGATCCGCCTGCTCCATCGTTTGCACCTTTCCTCTTTATTGCGATTGCTAAAAACCACTATGTAGATTTTGCATGCAAGAAGCCTGCGCCATGGGGATGCGCTGAAAGGCTTTCGGTGACATTCCATAAATTAGTTTAAATGTAAAAAAAAAGCAATAATAAGAAAATATGTTTTAAAAAAAGCAAATAATTGTTTGGGGTTTTTTTGGGGGTGGGAAACTTTGGGGAGTTACTGATTGAAGCAGTGACCAATCAGATTGTTTGTTTTGCGTGCCATCGTGGTTTGTCTGCCAATTTTTCTTTTCTTTTTTTTTTTTTTAATTTTTATAATTTATTCATTGTTTATCACAAAAACAGGCAGATTTTACTGCAGCGTTCACCGATCTGGATTATAATTACATTTAAGAAACAAAACCAGAAAAAAAAAAAAATAGATGACGTCTGATTTCACTGTAGATGAATCCTGGCAAAAAAACAAAAAAAACGTGCCACCTCACTGCAGTGTGAATACAGCTTTCTGAGAAATCTCATTCACACTACATGAATATAATTTATATATAAAACGTGAGAAGTTAAAGTGAGATTCGTCCCATATTCCTTTTTAAGGGCACAATACTGAGGACGTAGAGTCTGACTTTTGGGGGCTCAAGTCCCAGTACCACCAAACTGATACTGTTGGGCCCTTGAGCAAGACCCTTAACCTTCAACTGCACGATAAAATGTCATTAAATGACTCGGAAGTGTAAGTCGCTCTGGATATGCGTACCTGCCATATGCCATAAATGTATAGAAGTGTATACAGAAAGGCTCGAGACGTTTTTTATTATTATTATTATTTTTTACAACCCTGCTTAGTAATAGTGCGAACTGTCAGTAATCTCTTCACAGGAAAGGTTTCTGCGGTAAAACACCAGAGTAATAACATTTATTTTAAAGATGTGCGAAATTTCCCATTTTAAGTCAAAACGTGTTTATAGGATTTATTATTTATTTTTGTATTACGTCATCGTACATCCGCCTCATATAACCCTCACCATGCAATGCCGTTTTTAATGATGATTCTCTGTAAATGGGAGACTTAGGAGAGCATTTACATATCTAGAAAAGAGTTCTAGAAAAGCATGGCGTGTGTGAGTTCGCCAACGTGACCAGCGAGGTTGTAATCTTAAAAAAGAAAAGAATGAAAGAGCGGAGGGTTCGGTAGAATCAAAGCTCCTAGCTTTTAAAAGTCTGCCTGTAATTTGATGCATGCTTTGTACTTCTTATCACTCGTCAGCTGCAGCAGACGCCTCGGCGGCGTTTAACCGAGAAACTTAATTACATTTCAGGGCCGTGACACGAATCAGGATTCAGTAATTACGAGGTGGCCGGACGGCAGCTGGCAGGTGCTGCTCCGGATCAGAGCGAGGGGGAAGAGCGGCACACCCTCAGCCCCTTCTCCTCCGCTCTGACACTTTTTGGATAATAATTACACGGAGCAGCGCCGAGGCCCGAGCCATGCCAATCCGATCCAGATTGACTGAATTAGTTGCAGCGGTCCTGAGCATCAGAGTCACGCTTCGCCATTCCTGAGAGCGAATAGAGCGAGAGGAATTTATATCCCTCTGTAGCGTCATTCGAGACGCGCTGCTTAACAGGGATTTGTTTTCATAATGTGGCTATAAAGACCAGGGCGTATGTGTAATCCATGCACACCATCTCTCTCGCTCTCGCTCTCTCTCCCCTCTCTCTCTCTCTCTCTCTCGCTCTCTCTCATTTTCTCTCTGTTTTAGTAAATTAATGTAACTGTAAAATAGCTTTACTGTTTTTGAAATTCTTTTTTCTGCCATGAGTGACACTAAGGCATCAACAGAACATATGCGAAAAGGGCGTGGCCTGTGTTCCTGTCTCTTTAAGAAGGGCGTGGCCAGTGTTTCATTAATAAAAGACGTGAACCCTGTTAGTCTCACTAAAGGAGGCATGGCTTCAGTGTTTGTCACTTGAACAAGGTGGAGCTTCTGCCGGTTTCATTAAAGGAGGCATGGCTTTATCGTACGTCGCTAAGTGAAGGAGGCGACGCCTGTTGCTCACAGTGAAGAGATTGGTGCAGGAGGAGGAGCCTCTGTCAAGATCAATTAAGGAAGCATGGCATTTTTGTAAAACACCTAGTGGGGGAGATGGAGCCTCTGTCAAGATAGGAGGTAGAACGTCTATCAAGGTCAGTGAAGGAGGCATGAATTTATTATGCATTACATGGTGAAGGAGGTAGAGCGTCTGTCAAGGTCAGTGAAGGAGGTGTGGCTTTAGGGTATGTCACTTAGGAGGCTTACCCTTTGTCAACATCAGTGAAGGAGGCGTGGCTTTATTGTACCACGCATTGGCTTTATTTTACATGTACTGATGTAGCCTCTCAAGGTCAGTGAAGGAGGTGTGGCTTTATAATGTATCTCAAGCTAAAGGAGGTGGAGCCTCTGTCAAGATCAGTCAAGGAGGCGGGGCTTTATAATAAATGACATACTGAAGGAGGTGGAGCCTCTGTATCTGTTGGTCTCAGTGAAAGAGGTGGGGCTTTAGTGCATGTCAGTAAGAGAAGGAGGTGGAGCCTCTGTCAAGGGCAGAGAAGGAGGTGTGGCTTTAGTGTATGTCAGTAAGAGAAGGAGGTGGATCCTCCGTCAAGGGCAGTGAAGGAGGTGTGGCTTTAGTGTATGTCAGTAAGAGAAGGAGGTGGAGTCTCCGTCAAGGGCAGTGAAGGAGGTGTGGCTTTAGTGTATGTCAGTAAGAGAAGGAGGTGGAGCCTCTGTCAAGGGCAGTGAAGGAGGTGTGGCTTTAGTGTATGTCAGTAAGAGAAGGAGGTGGAGCCTCCGTCAAGGG
>JAQMYF010000022.1:40784530-40800879 GCA_030014195.1 Neosilurus mollespiculum | reverse complement strand
TTAGTGTATGTCAGTAAGAGAAGGAGGTGGAGCCTCCGTCAAGGGCAGTGAAGGAGGTGTGGCTTTAGTGTATGTCAGTAAGAGAAGGAGGTGGAGCCTCCGTCAAGGGCAGTGAAGGAGGTGTGGCTTTAGTGTATGTCACTTAGAAGGTGGCGCCTCTGTGTCTGGTCTTAGTGAAGGAGTCGTGGCTTCTCTCAGCCTTAGTTTGTACAGAAATTTTATCTTTTCTTTTTATTCTTATCATTAAATAAAAATGTTAAATAATTGTCTCAGACTGAAAGAGCTCTAAAGCGAAGCTTATTAATTCAGCAGCAGCCGTGTGTGTATCTGATGTTCGTCTCAGCCACCTCCTTGTTGCCTCTCCGGTGCGAGATGATAATAATAATGATGCGGCTTGTGGGTGTTTGATGCTACAGTTTTATTAAGTGTTTTGTTTGGTCTCTGTCAGACCCAGACTTCAGGCCCAGAGGAAATTTGCTCAGTCTCAGCCCAACTCTCCGAGCAGCACTCCGGTGAAGATGGCCGACCCGTCACTGCCCACACCAGCTTCGCAGATCACTGACCTCTCCAGACGCAAGCCCAAGACCGAGGACTTCCTCACTTTCCTTTGCCTCCGAGGTATTTATTTATTTACTGTCATGTGCGTTTTTCATAGTGATCATGTGGAATTAGCTCCGTGATTGACTGGCGAAGGCACGTGTCAGGTTCTCCTCATCTGGTTCTTGTCCTGATTTGAGTCGCAGTGGCTCCTTGTTCCATTTTTATTGCTGAGGTGTGAGATTTGACCCCATGAGATGTTGAAAGAAATCAGTTTAATCGAAGAAAAGGAAGAGCTGAATGCAATCACGCGGCGAGCAAAGCCTTCTGGGAAACACGTTCAAATAGGTCCATTAGTCAAATTAGGTATTGCTATTAAACCAGACGGGCCCAGGAAAGTGGGTTAAAAAGCAGTTCCAGAGCCACACAGGAGACAACAAAATCCCCCCCTTAAGACACACACACCCACACACACACACACACACGGATCCAGAAGCCCAGCCCATCCTCGCATGCTCATCACACTTCATCACACGGCCATAAAAGTGACAGAGGGCCGTTTGGCAGCTCCTCTCTGTATCAAATGCATTTTCATAATGCACTTCTAAATGAGAGAGGCTGGGCCTGGACACACACACACACACACACACACACACACACACACCTGCCCAAGAGGCTCGCCGTGTGTGTGCGGAACCACTGTATGTATACGCAAGGAAGTATACCGTACATAAATCTGTACAATTTCTGTCTGTTTCAGCCCGTCTGTCAGACCTTTCTCTTTCTCTGGCTGTCTGTCTGTCTCTGCATGCGTCTGTCTTTCTCTGTCTGCAGATTATTTGTCTTTGGGTCTGTCTGTCTTGGTGCATATCTCTTTCAGCCTGTCGCTGTCTGTCCATCAGTCTCTGTCTGTCATCTGCCTGTTTATATCTGTCTGTCACTTTCACTGTCTGTCTGTCTGTCTGTCTGTGACTCACTGTGTGTGTATCTGTATGGGTTTCTGACTGTCTTGACTCTCTGTGTCTCTGTCTGACTGTCTGTCTGTGTTTCTGCACTCAGCTTTACTCCCTGTCTTTCTGTCTGTAATCATGTAATCATGGTGCAAGTCCAGGCTAAACTCTGTGAGGTGTGCTTCAGGTGTCTCTCTCTTCACAGACTCTCGCTTACATAGTGCCTTTACTCCTGCTCAACACACACGCACACACAGCCCACTCAGTCGACAGTACACCAGGCATGATTATTTATAGATCACACAGTCCTGCTGAGATCAGCCGTGTGTGTGTGTGTGTGAGAGAGAGAGAGAGAGAACCGATTCCGACCTCTCTCTCTGGCAGTGGATTTTTCACAGAATGCGAGCGTGTGAACGCAGTGCAAATATTTTCTGCTTTCCGCCGCAGATCGATGTCCCGGCGAAGGCCGCCGAGGTCACAGGGTCGTTTGTCCGGCAGTAGCGTCGCGGTCGACATCCAGGCCGAGCTTTATCCTTATCTTTTAAAGGCAGTTTAACCAGGCGGCGGCGTGTGACAGGAGCATGCAGCGCTGAGCTTTGTGATTAACTTCGTGGGAAGTGCAGGGGAACGACTAGCAGGAGTTTCTGCCCCACTGGAGGTTTATTCTCCCTGCTGTGACCAGCGCTGAATTTAGTCCGTAAACATGGAGTGGTTTTTAATCTCCTCAGGGAGAACTTTAATTTATGATGCAATGTACAGTAGTGACACACAAACACACACACACACACACACGTGCACAAAACAGCCTTCTACACTTTACATTCAAGCCCGTGTGTGTTTTTGTCTTTATAAGAATTAAATGTACCCATGAAGTTGGGAATATTTATAACTTGTTGCTGCTTCTTACAATGTGTAGCGTGTGTGTGTGTGTGTTATTTAGTTATTTTTAGAGAAGGTCCTCACAAGTATAAGTACTGTGTGTGTGTGTGTGTGTGTGTGTGTGTGTGTGTGTACGATCAAGTTACGGGCTCTTTCCAGGAGGTCATCATTAGTGATGTCTGTTCTGCTTTATCACTATTTATGAGCACACGAGCACGTGCGCGCACACACACACACCCACACACACACACACACACACACACACACACACAGAGAAAGAGATAAAGTGATAAAGTGGCAGTGAGTTACATAACACACAGCTGTAACCATATGCCCTTTGTGCAAGTGCTGGATACTGCTTTAAGTGTGTGTGTGTGTGTGTGTGTGTGTGTGTGAGCATGCCATCAAAGCTCATCTGAGAAACAAAGATGGTTGACGTCACTTTAATTAGGTGCGTTGACGTGTGTTGTTATACCTCGTACGTGTGTGTGTGTGTGTAACCTGATTGAATTTGCTCAGCAAGTCCTGAGGCTCAGGGCGAACTGGGTTAATGGATTCGCCGTCATTCAGGAATGTAAATTAGAGCAGATTTAATCCGTAATCCTGCCTCATTCTGCAGTAGAGATGATGGCATTAAAGGCCCTTGCTCCCCCCCCCACTATGACGGGAAGCGTGTGCGCCCTTCGCTCTCCAACATCTGCAGCCGGGACCTTTAACCTCGCCTGATAGTGGATCTGTTAACCCGACGATGTCCGGTGTGTGATTGGCTCTTTGGCGGATTCTAAGCATCGGGATGATTGGTGTTTTATTTCTGAATTATTTTTATTGTTCTCTTTGTCGTGTTACGGTATATAATCCAGTCTATCATCATGTGACAGTGATTTAATTTGATTGGATGGCATCTGTGTTTGATTCTTGCGTAATGCTCATCTCTGAGTCTCGTAATGAGAACGTGTTCATACACAGAGTGTATTTATAGCCCCGAGAGTTCAGACGCAGGACAGGAGCAGATCTCCATCAGCACTCTTTTGTATGTGAGGCATTTCGAAACCTCGCCTCAGCCATAATTAAACCACAAAATCCGCCCTAAACGCTAACGCAGACAGTACCCAATCGGAGCGCGGCGTTCCTCCTGCGCTCGCGCGGGATTGGCTGTCGTACAGCTCTGTCCATAAAAACCTCGCCTGCTTATCCTTTATCCTGTAAAAAGAACACGGCCTATAAGTAGACGGTTTTGGTTGTAATTATGTCTGCGCATGGTTTAAAACTGACAATCGTAATGAACGCCTTCACCCTTAATTATGATTTGCGTCAGCTCCAGGACAATATGAAAGCGTGTGTAATTGGAGCGCAGGGAAAGGCCTGGCTTTTATTTTCCACTCCGTCTTCGAGATGACAGTCCCGCAGCCGGCGCCAGACAGAGAGAGAGAGAGAGAGTGAACGAAGGAGCGAGTGAGAGAGGGTGGCGCAAAATAGAGTGAGAGGCGCTCGTAAATCTGGCTACGATGACAGCTCTCGCCACGACAGGACGGAATTGTCCTGAATGCGGGTGCTGTGCCGTCTGACGTGCTCTCGAGGTTTTGACCTCTCACCGCGCTCGGAGAAGGAGCGCGGCGTAATAGCAGCCATTTCCTCAATTAGCGCTGATTGCAAGCGGCCCTCGTTTTGTTTGTTTGCTGTCTGTTTGCTCGTCGTTTGAGGAATTAAGGCGTTTATAAAAGGTGAAAAGCTGATGCAGATGTGCTCGGCTGTCAAGAGTCTGGTTGATGTCATGCTCTCTCTCTCTCTCTCTCTCCCCCACTTTCTCACACACGCACACACACAGCCTGGAGGAAGGAGCTCTTGAGACGCAGTATTGTGTTGACTCAAAGCCGGCTGTTAAATCTATAGAGGAGTAAAGTCGTATATCCTTAAGCACATTCCACACCTGCACGTCTCCGTCCCTCTCACTCACTCGCGACTCTTTTTCCCTTCTTCCAATTTACCACGAGGCGTTTAAAGTATCAGATAGTCTGCGTCTGAGTGTTTTATTCAGTCACAGGGATCTACTTACTGGCTCTTTGAGGCCGTCCGTGCACAACGGATCTTTTGAAATCCATACTTACACCATCATATCGGTTCTAAAGATCTTTTTTCAAGTCCCGAGACGTGATGCAGGCTCCCGATTGAGACCTGGATAGCTTTCAACTGTGTTCATGGCAGTGTTGAGAGTTTAGTTTAGTGAGCCTGAGATTAAGATCAACGTTACTCGGCTTTCTGTGTATTCTGCACTCAAACACCCTCCCAACCACACACACACACCCACACACAAACGGTTCACGTCACGATGGAAAGCTTTCACGTTCTTGAACGATCACACAGAATATAGTGGTGTATTTTTATTCAGGGATGTGGCTCGTTGCTGTGTGGCTTCAATTAACTCTCAGTACAACATATTGTCTCTCTCTCTCTCTCTCTCTCTCTCTCTCTCTCTCTCTCTCTCTCTCTCTCTCTTTCTCTCTCTCTTTCTCTTTCTATCGCAGAATCAGACGGTTTTGTTAATCAGGTCAGGAGATTTAACCGAGTAACCAAAAACGTGACTAAAATGCCGCCTTTAGACTTTATTTTTATTGCCAGTCTGCTCCAGGTCAGTGGTCTCGGATCGGAGTTCGCTCAGGGAGGGAAAAAAGGCTCGGAGTCTGTCAGAAATTTCTCTCTGAATGAGGAACATTTTTCTCCTCTTGTGAGCCTCGATGTTTTTGTAGTTTGTCCCCTTTTTCTTTTAATTTGCTTTGTTTGTGTTTGGTCTCTTGGTTTCTTTATCCTTATTCTACAGTGGATTTTAGTACTTTAACTTTATTTAGTGTCACCTATATTTTCCAGTAGATTATTTTAACCTGAATATCTTTTCTTTTAGTTAGTTTCAATGATTTATAATTAATTTCAGCTGATTGTTTATTCATTAATTATTGAATTTATTAATGATCAGCTTTATTATTATTATTATTATTATTATTATTATTATTATTATTATTATTATTATTATTATTATTATTATTATTATTATTATAGGGCTTATAGTGGTGGCTTAATGGTTAAGGTGATGGGTTACTGATCTGAAGGTCAGCGGTTCAATCCCCACGATCATCACTGTTGGGCCCTTGAGCAAGGCTCTTACATTCAATTGCTAATTTGTATAAAACAATTATAATAGTAAGTCGCTCTGGATAAGAGCGTCTGCCAAATGCTGTAAATCTGAATGTAATTATTATTATTATTAAAAAAATACATTTTATTTAATCATACAATAAGTAATAACAGTGCTATGCCACATGTTAAATATATACACTAGATAAAAAACTAAAACCAAGGGCATGCATGTATATCATCGGATATATAGAGAGAGACTGATATTAATAATATATTGTTGTTATTAACTAAGACTTAATAATGTGATTTAACTTTTTTTGTTGTTTTTCACTGTTATGTTTTTTAAAGAAGAAAAAAAGAAGTTGTGATGTGTGTCTATATGTATATGTGTGTGTGTGTGTGTGTGTGTGTGTGTGTGTGTGTGTGTGTGTGTGTGTGTGTGTGTGTGAAGACCTATATTGGACCATACACCACTTTACAATAAGCTCTTTGTCTCCCATGACCTGTAACCTTTAACCCCACAGACTTGGCTCTGACCCCTGACCCTAGAGGTCCTGCCTGTGAACACTCTGACACACTCTGGTACTAAACCAATGTTCCAGCAGCTGCCTGGTTGTTCTGCTCTGTGTGAGTGAACAGAACCGTCGGTCGTATTCGAGGTCCTGTTCAGGTTTAACAGATAGAATTAAAATCTACATAAAGATTCCTCAAACAGTTACACCGGTTCTGTTTGATTTAATCCATTTTAATTAGTACCGTCTGACCAATCAGAACAGAGAATTAAACAGCTCTGATGAACGGTTCTCAGCAGCGCCGTCTTGCTGTTGGGACCCCTCCTCTCTCTATCCTCCACTCCAATTCAAAATGCTTCGAGTAATCAGGTTCCTCCTCTCTCCTTCCAGCCCCTCCTCCTCCCTCACCCTGTGTCTCGTTAACTCATCTCTCGCTCTCTAATTAGCCGAGCAGATCCCGGACCTGCCAGTCCATATGCTGAGAGAAATATCTCATTCCATCTGTAATTCAGTTAGCGCAGAGACGCTGCAGCGGGTCTGAAGCAGCCCTGACGTCTGCCTCGTGTTTTTGATATCGGCTCTTCGTTAGTGCTGCACACGGGAGCAGCGTGGCAGAAAGATCAGCCATGGCCCTGGCGCCTCGTCAGCAGTGCTTTTGTTCACGTGCGTCCACGATCTAGCGCAACACGGATGTTAGAGTCCAAGGGTAGTTTAAGTGAGTGTGGTGTGCATTAAAAGGAAGTGTCCGCAACCTGGTGAAGCTCTTAGCTTGGATTAGCACTATGTTGTACGCTCACACACACACACACACACTATATAAATAAATTAATAAATAAAATGCACAACACCTACTCACTGAGTTTTGACTGATGGTATGCTTAGTCTGGGTCCAAGTTAACCAGTGTTAGAATCACGGATACAGATGGTGTCGCTCTGGATAAAGGTGTCTGCCACATGCTGTAAATGTGTGTCTCTCTCTCTCTCTCTCTCTTTCTCTCTCTCTAGACTCCCCAGCGTTACCCAGTAACATGGCGTACTTCGGCAGCTCTCAGGACGAGGACGAGCTGGAGGATGATGAGGAATGCGAGCAGGAGAAGTCACCCAGCGCGGCGTCCACATCGTGCCAATCCACACCGCGGAAAGGCAAACCGCCCGGCAAACTCAACGGACAGGGTGAGACGAGAGCTCGTGGGTGGGAGCGAGGGCATATAAAACCGTGTGCTTTTTTTTTATGTGGACTGTTTGAGTTTCATCCATCGGGACACTTCAGGTCCCTACAAACACGATTATCATGTCGAAGCGCGTTTTTTCCAAGAGCGTTTTACGAATACTGCTAGTACTACCTTGTCACGTGTACCGCTAGTTTCAGGTACCAAATAAATGTTGTTTGACTCTTCGGTACTCGTGTAATCGAGGAGCACAGGTCCGGCTTAAGTACCGGGTGTTTTATCAGTATGAGTGTAAAGGTGGAAATACGTGTGTGTGTGTGTATGTGTGTGTGTGTGAGATCACTGGGGAACCCGTGTGGGAGCGTGGCGCGACGCTTCATCTCTCCTCTCCAATTATCACTTAGTGGGAGAATCGGTAACAAGGTGTTTATGTATTCAGCCGACAGCTGTGGAGAGGGGCGCTGTAGGCTCTACACACACCCCTGAGCACCTCCTACACACACACACATGCCTTCTTACACATTCTATGTCTTTGTCTCTACTCTGTATCCCTTATACCTGTGCAGTTTCACACTCTGTTATACCCCGAGCGCGACACGCTTGTCACACACGCGCGCGCGTGAGAGAGAGAGAGAGAGAATGAGAATGTACATAGGCAGAGCCTGGTGACTCATCAGGAGTGTGTGTTAATGAAGCACCATGTTAAGAACGTAGCAGCGTGTCAGGAGTAATGAATGTAACGAGCTGACAGGTCTGTTTAATTGCACCTCTGCGTTATCAGTGGCAGATGCTACACATCGCGAGCCATGTTTAGTAGCAATAAAAGCAGCACTTAGTGCGAAAGGTGGCTTGTCTCTCGCGTGCACTCTTTCACACACAACATACACAAGTGTCAGGATATGCTACTATCATTGTAGTAAGGTGATCCTGGTTTCTGTAAAATTCTGCATTCTGATTGGCTGACAGCACTGCGCTGCACTGGTTCCTTCGTTTATCTTTAATCGAGGACAAATTTGTTTAAAACCCGATCCTTTGGGTGTGAGGTAGGGAATAAATCACTTAAAGGTGGAGTGATGATGTTTGTGCCAATGTTTGATTAATTACCAGTGATGGCACGCGTCCAAGTGCTTTATTCCTTGGAGCGTCACTTTTTCTCATGAAGACACTTTAAAAAGACAGAAAATAATAATTGTAAACTGTATCCACTCCGTTGACTTTTCCTGTGTTAGAAAACTTTTATACAACTTTATCTCTAGCACCATGTTGGTGCCGGTACTAGTTTTATATTATGGGCAGGGGCATTCGGGACTCCCACGGCTTGTTCCAGCAGTTTCCTTTTGCTCCCTCGCCAATTTCCAGTGGTTTTAGCTACTCTGTCAGCTATTTCCGGCGGTTTCTGCTACTGCCTCTGAAATTTCCGCCGGTTTGCACTACTCCCTCTGCGATTTTCAGCAGCTTCCACAACTCCCTTGGCAATTTCCTCTACTCCCACAGCTATTTCCTCTAGTTTCCTTTATCCCCAAGGGGTTTTCCTCAAGTGGATGCCAATATTGTTTCTTCTGATCACTGTTGTTTTTAAACTAGCTTAGCATTAAACAAAGTGAATTCTTTTCTGTTTTAAAAAAAGGGTTTCCCTTTATACCAAACTTCTACATTTGTACACAAGAAGCCAAAAGAACTTTCTGGTTCGGGTTGAATACAAAAACCTGTTCAACCTGCTGCACTTCGGCAAAATTTAATATGCCCAATGTAATACGCATTTTTTTTTCAATAGCGGAAACTGCAGGGAGTAGCTGAGGGAGTCCTGAATTTGCCAGGGTACAGGGGTATTATCATAAACCCCTTTGCTGTGCAACTACACAGTGCTCAACTCTCACAATTTCTAAATAAATTTGCAAATGCAGCAGGATTCACGATCTTGCGCTCAGTGTGGATTAAGGGTTGCACAATCACACTGTATCCTTGTATCCGTGTCAGATTGCATATCATATTGAGCGACAGGCCACGAGATTGTGAATCATTTATCGAGGTGGGCATTGTGTCATCTCAGAAGGTGAGAGACACACCTCTAGTGTGTAAGAACTTCTCCCAGGTCTGAATGTGTAATGCGGAGTAGCACCAGGCATCTGGCCAGTCAGTCACCCGATCTTGAGTTCCCACTGAAACCATCCAAGGTTTTGAGTTCCCTCGCTAGCCTTCCACACTGGGGTCAGGCACGCGGCTGACGCTGGGCCGAGCTCGCTCCCGTGTAATTTTGTCTCCTATTTCCTGCTCTTTATTTTCCCCATGTTCACACAGCTCTGTTTTTTTAGTATTGATTGCTTCATCAAGTTTATTTCCATTCACTTGCTCAAGCTGGATATCGGATCCTCAACCTCCGCTTTCTTCTCGTCTTCTCGTCTCGGTTCTCGCTCTCCCGAGGTCCGTGTCAAGAGTGGCACTTTACGATGGCGCGCAGCCCAAGCCTTGAGTCCGTGACTGTACGTGTGAGTCCGTGTGCAAGGCCCCAGTGCTTAGCTTTCACACGCTGTACCTCCGGAACCTGGAGGCATGTTTACATTTCTAAATTAAACACTCTTATTAATCCCAGGCCTCGGTAGCTGCTTCAGGCTCGCTTCTGTCCCTGGAATCAAACCGAGCTCCAGCTGGCACTTTCCCAGTGCATTCGGACCTGTTGGTATTAAAACCCCAGTAAAAACAAAGTTAGCCTGCCATAAGCAAAGAGAGCAGGCCAAATATGTGTTAATTAGCATCAGTCAGGTTTGATTTAAGGGCAGAGGGTGATATAGAGTGACGTAAACCAGGACGGCGATGAGAGCGGGCTGGTTGGCTTTCAGAGCTCATAATTAGGTCTAGAGTAACCTTAAATCTAGTCCATTTGTCTTGGCTGGTAGTTTTGCGTCCATGGACTTGGTGTAATGGGTTTTTTTCTGTGTAGTTTGGTCAGACAGGGAAGAATGTTGCCTGCTAGCACCCTGTAGGACCCCACTGTAACTGTAACTGATGCCAATTTCCAAGTGAAGAACTTTATAATAGGCCCATTACCCAACACAAGAACTTCAGGATTATGTCCACCATATTGGTACTCAAGTACTTTAGGCACTTTGCCAAACTAGACACATTTTATTTTTAGCAACTCAGAAAGCCATGCAAATTTCCACCCAAAAAAAGCTCTTTGGGTTTGAGGAACTTGAGGGCACCGTGCCAGCACAGAAACTTTTCTACGAAGTCAGGAACGTTTCCAGCACAGGATCCTTTTTACGAACTCCGGAGCCTTGACTGATTTACCATCACAATAAGCTTTTCGGGAGTTCAGAAAAGTTCGATGCCTAGCCAGTTCCTGCACCTTTGCACACCCTTGGACAAACCTTTTCAGGATGTTTAGGCACCTTGCCAGTGCTGGAGAATTTTTAAAGAATCTCAGGAGCTTCATGAAAGCTTCCACCACAGAAACATAGTCAGGAACTCCAGAACTTTAAGGTATATTTCCACCACATGGGCATTTTTAGGAACTGTGACTTTAGGTGCTTTGTTAGTCCAGGCACCTTTTGTGGAACTCGGGAACATTATGCAAGTTTAAACCACTGGAACCTTTGCAGGATCTTAGGGACTTTAGGCAGATTGACAGTGTAGGATCATTTTTCAAGAACTTGCAACCCGATGCGCATTTCTATGACAGAACTCTTTTCTGGATATTTGGAGCTCTGTTTGATTTACATTTCCACTGCAGGAACCAGGGCCAGAATCCAGAACCATTGCGATCCTGAAAGGATCCTCAGAAAGAACGTGTTCAATGTGACCACAGAGTTGTTCAGTTGATGGTTAAAGGTCTTGCTGAAGAACCCAGTGTTACGCTGGCAGTCCTGGTTACTCAGGCACCCAGGACTCAGCACTGCCTTCAAAGAACAATACATTATTTTGTGGCTCCCTGATCTGATTGGACTCCCAAACTGTATCCGATAGTAGAGTTTATATTGTGATATCCTGTATTTAGCCTTCATGTGGCTGTGTTACATTTGGAGTAGAGTCGTGAGTGACGCTCCCTTCTTCTCTTCCCTACTGTTTGCAGTGTTTAACGGCCACACTAAGCTGACGAATCAGAGGGAGAGCACGCTGAGGCCCAAAGTGAGAGAGTCGTCAGTAGGGAAGGATCGCTCAGAAAGGGTGGAGGAGTGGAGAGATGTCCCACAATCCACCACAACCAGAAATCACACCTCCTCCAATGGAGTCGGCATTAAAGGAACCACAGAGGAACTACGCAAGCAGGTAAGATTACTTTCTCTTCTTTTCTCGTCTCGCCTCTGCACACGACTCGACTCTGTGACACTCTTCTAGTCTCGACTCTACTACACTCAACTGTGCTACATTATATTTGTGGCATTTGGCAGACGCTTGATAGCAACTTACATTTTTTAAACTCATGTATACAGCTGAGCATTTGATGGTTAAGGTCCATGCTCAAGAGTCTAACAGTGGCAGTTCTCTGTTCAACTACACTTGGAATCTACTACACTCAAATCCACTACACTCTTCTCTTCTAAACTCAGCTCCACTCTACTCCACTCAACTCGACTCTATTACACTCAACTCGACTCTATTACACTCAACTCGACTCTATTACACTAAACTTAACCTTACTACACTCATCTGTACTCTTCTTCTGTTCTAAACTCGACTCTACTACACTCAACTCGACTCCACTACACTCAACTCGACTCCACTACACTCAACTCGACTCTACTACACTCAACTCGACTCCACTACACTCATCTCTTCTAAACTCAGCTCCACTCTATTCCACTCAACTCGACTCTATTACACTCAACTCGACTCGTATTACACTAAACTCAACTTTACTACACTCATCTGTACTCTACTTCTCTTCAAAACTCAACTCTACTACACTCAACTCCACTACACTCAACTTGACTCTACTCCACTCAACTTGACTCTACTCCACTCAACTCGACTCTATTACACTCAACTCAACTTTACTACACTCATCTGTACTCTACTTCTCTCTTTTAAACTTGGCTTCACTCGACTCGACTCTACTACACTCAACTCGACTCTACTACACTCAACTCGACTCTACTACACTCAACTCGACTCTACTACACTTAACTCGACTCTACTACACTCAACTTGACTCTACTACACTCAACTTGACTCCACTACACTCAACTTGACTCTACTACACTCAACTCGACTCCACTACACTCAACTCGACTCTACTACACTCAACTCGACTCCACTACACTCATCTGTACTCTACTACTCTCTCCTAAACTCAGCTCCACTCGACTCGACTCTTATTATTTGCAACTCAGCTCTACTAGATTCGACCTTACTACTACTGCTTGGCTCGGCTGTACTACACTTGACTTGACTCTCAACTGCACTTGACTTGACTCTCAACTGCACTTGACTTGACTCTCAACTGCACTTGACTTGACTCTATTACTTTCCATAGTCCTCTTGTCTACTACGCTTGACTTTACTTTGCTTGTCTCTACTACACTCGACTCTACTCTATTGCATGCAACTCCACTCTACTGTACTTGACCTGACTCTCCAAAACTCTTCTACACTCTGCGCTACTACACTCAACTCGACTCTCCTACCCTCAACTCAACTGCATTTGACTTGACTCTACTACTTTCCATTACTCTACTCTCCTCTTGTCTACCACACTTGACTCTACGACACTCAACTCTACTACATTCTGTTCTACTCTTCTGTTTTCTACTTCACTTCACTTCACTACGTTCTACTCTCTAATTTACTCCACTACACTCTATTCTCACCCACTCTATTACACTTTACTCTCCTCCCCTGTTCTCTGCCCTTACCTCTGCCTGCTTTCTTCCCATTCCCGTTCCTCTTTCTAACTTTATTTGCGGATAGGAAACACGACTCCCCGGCACTTCATCTTGTGTTTAGGGCTTTATTAATAGGAACGAGCTCATCAGGAAAGCGCAAAGACAAGATGGTCCAGCTTGACGTCTTTTGTCCCGTCCTTTGCCTCTCGCTCTCTTTCTATCAGACACTGCTGTCATATAATTGACTCTTATTCATTCTGAAGGATTATTGTTTAGCGGTTCATGGCTGGATTTTTAATTTGCCAGTTGACTCAGTCGATTTACTCGCTTACATCTGATGGGAAATGGACGTCTAGTACCTTCACATTGATTCGTTCTTAGAGAACACAAAGACAGAAGATGATAAATGAATGGATATACAGTATATATGTGGTGTGTGCATGTTTTCTAGTTGTGTTAAGAGGGTGTGTGTGTGTGTGTTTGAGAGAGAGAGAGAGAGTGCAGCGAGGGTTAATTTAATTCCTATGAGCTGCAGTTCTGCAGATGCACTCGGTCATATCTTCCTTCCATTGTACAGCTGGTCTATAGCAACACATGATGTCATCTGGACACACACACTTAAAAGCTCTCTCTCTCGCTCTCGCTGTCTCGCTCAGATGTTTCTCTGTCTCTTTTTCCTCACCTCAGCTGTTTAACAAGTCTATCCTCACACCTTCCGTCAATCTTTGTACAGCGTTCTGCGTACAGTATTCCCCTTTGCTAGCTTCTCTATTTTCATCCCTTCTGCTTCTATATCTCTATCTGGCTCGGTCTCCCTCCCACTTTCAGTCTTTCCAGTTTTTCCTCTCTCCTACTCTCTCTCTCTCTGTCCCTGTCTCTCCCCTGGTTGTGTTTTGCTTGGCTGGGCACAGTCTGGTGACAGGCAGTTCTGCTTTGGTGGCTTCTCTCTCTCTCTCTCTCTCTCTCTCTCTCTCTCTCTCTCTCTCTCTCTCTCTCTCTCTCTCTCTCTCGCTCTCTCTCTCTCTCTCTCTCTCTCTCTCATTCCCACTCTCTTGCTCACTCGCTCGCTCTACTTCCCCTTCTTTGCCGTCTCTTCAGGCAGACTAAACAATCCCAGACAGAGTGCATTTGCTTTCACATGCATGGTGCCTCAGGAGATCTGTGTAACGGAGTCTATGGGCCCTCTAGTGGCTGCATCACTGTAGTGCAGATGAAAGGTACTCCCGGGGTGCTGTGCTTGGTGCGCACACACACAAACACACACACACGAAGCACGCAAGTGAATGAACGCTAAGTGGGATTGGCATTGCACACACATACACAGCTGCACGCTTGCAGCCTGCTGGCTGTCGGCCTCGTTTCAAATGGGGGGGACAGAGGATGGTACTGTTTGAAAAAGAGCTTAGCGCTTTGACTAGGCAAGGGGGTGGGTGGAAGAGGGTGGTGCTGAGTTTAATGGAAGCTGACTGCAAGAGATTTGTGGATGGTAAAGGTGGTGTTTCAGATGGAGGACAATAGGCGTTTTTTTGTTTGTTTTAATGGGTGCAGATTTTGGAATGGAGAAAAAGAGAGCGGTGAGAACAGAACTAAAAGGGTGGTGCTGTTTTCATTCTTTGGGGGGGACAAAGAAGGTGATGTCCCTGGAAAACCTGAAACGGTTGTATCGTAGCAAAAGGTGGTGCTTTGGAAAGAGGGTGGGGCTGATTCGAATGGATAAAGGATGGAGGGATGATTAGGAGATGATGTTGACTTCATTGTTCGAGAGTAGACTGGAGCTGCTGGTGGTGTTCTATCTGGAGAGCGAATAGGGACAATGGTGGTGTTCTAAATGCAGAGAGTGTGGTATTACAAGTGAAGTGGGGATGGAGAGAGTAATGCTGTTCCAAGTGGAGTGGGGATACCAAACTTTGGTAGTGTTCCAAGTGCAGTGGGGATAGAGACAGTGGTGGTGTTCTAGGTATAGGGGGAATGGAGACATTGGTGGCGTTCCAAGTGGAGTGGGGATGGAGACCTTGGTGGCGTTCCAAGTGGAGTGGGGATGAGGACATTGGTGGCGTTTCAAGTGGAGTGGGGATGAGGACATTGGTGGCGTTTCAAGTGGAGTGGGGATGAGGACATTGGTGGCATTCCAAGTGGAGTGGGGATGAGGACATTGCTGGTGTTCCATGTGGTGTTGGGATATGGTAGGGATGGAGACAGTGGTGATGTTTCACCTGGTGGTATGGAGAAGTTAGCGGTGTGCCAACTGGAGTACAGGGAGTGGTGTTTGGTTTCATATGGATGAAGTGAGCATGGGAAGCAGCCGTGGTGCAGTTTCATATAGAGGGCCGACAAAGCGTTCGGTAGCGTTACACCTGCTGTGCTACCTGCAGAGAGCATCAGTCATCTGAGCTTCAGAGCTTTGTATAGAAACAGTTTCAATTCTTGCTCTCCCTCCCCTCCGTCTGCTTCTCCGTGCATGACGAGGTGGAGCGACAGATGCAGGTGATCACGTTGCGCTCCCCCTTATGTTTTAATAGCCTCTCCTTGTGTTTGGCTGCACTTAATAGGAATACAATACAGGCTGTTTCGACTGGCTCGGCACGCTGAAGGATCGCTAAGACTTAAGCACGTTTCTCTTAGCATTACCTCCATCATGGAGCGCACTCACACATCTACATCTACATCCTCATTCACATGCATGGGTACATAGAAGCAGAAAATACTGTAGTGGACGCCTGAAGTGTGTGCAGTATAGAGACCTCGAACAACCTTCCACTTCTCTTTCTCACTTCTTTCTTCTGAAACTGTGTCCGAGTCCGTAATGGAATACATCGACTAAACTGGAATAAAAGCGATGGCCTGGTGAGCAGAGACAGCACAGCCAAATGTTCCCATAACTGCGCTTTACCCAGAAGAGTTTATGTGTAACCGAAGCGTTATCTGCTGCAGCAGGAACCCGCAGGGGCTCTCAGATCTTCCAAGGAGAACCAGAGTTTTATATGAGGCATTTAGGCAGAATTACAGAGCTTAAAGACCACTATATCACACTGATTATAACGTGCTTTAGCTATAAACTGTATTCTGGGAGTCAGTTTACCACAGGTGGCTGGCACCGAGCGCTCTCCATTAGTGTCTCTCTGTTCTCGTTTTTCCTGTGTTAATTGTGTCCTGCTGTAGCTGTGTTTCTGGTTTTGCTCTCGAGATGTACATAATAAAGATGGCTAAACAAGGGTCACTCACAGACACAAACGAATTTGCATTCATTTACACCATTTCTGCATTTTTTTATTCTCTCCCGGGGGGGGGGGGGGGGGGGGGGGGGGGGGGGGGGGGGGGGGGGGGGGGGGGGGGGGGGGGGGGGGGGGGGGG
>JAQMYF010000022.1:40737996-40761955 GCA_030014195.1 Neosilurus mollespiculum | reverse complement strand
GTCCCCATGTTCCCCAGTCCCCATGTTCCCCAGTCCCCATGTTCCCCAGTCCCCATGTTCCCCAGTCCCCATGTTCCTCAGTCCCTATGTTCCCCAGTCTCTATGTTCCCCAGTCCCCATGTTCCCCAGTCCCTATGTTCCTCAGTCCCCATTTAGGTACTGTGGAACACAGACACTCCTTTTAGTGATGGCGGATGTGCAAGTTTCCCATGGCCCATGCAAAAGTTAAGTTACATGACAGAACTGCGCATGCATGCCTGGTGACCTAGCGCCTTTAATCACCGACTGTAGAACCGCCCCTTTATGTCTGTCTGCAATTAAGTAGCAAGCACACAGCTCAGATGTATTCCATCACTATCTTACCTGTGCTTTGACCCAGATGTTTGTAGCATTAGCATTAGCATTGTAGCAGTAGCATTATATCAGCTTGTGCTTGAAAAAAAGTACATTTTACATAATTAAAAGTAAGCTAATTACAGTTGTACGCACTAAGCGAGTGAGTGTGTGTGTGTGTGTGTGTGTGTGTGTGTGTGTTAATACCCAGCATAGGGGAAGCCACGCTGTTGTCCTCTGCTCCCGAGGTGAGGAAGACATCCAGGGCCTCGTGGTCAGACATGTCCATCAAATCCATCTGTTCGAGCATGTCCACGTTCACCTCCATGGAAGACATGCTTCCTATTGGCTCTGCAAACCACAGGAAGTGCAAACATCATCACTTCCTTTTCTCTTCTTTTAAAGTAGATTCTTTCCACAGAATTCCAGGAGGACACTTTCTCCAGCTGATGGGTTGAGCAGTGAGATTTTTTTTTTCACTGTAGTGTTTAAGCAGGCTGACTCAAGTTGATTCTGTTAATGCTGCACATTATCTAAAGTAAATGAACTCATTTAATCACAGTGTGGGACAGAGTGATTTATGGATATGACAAATGAAATGACTGTTTTGTGTGTGTGTGTGTGGGTGTGTGTGTGTGTCCAGTCAGGAGCACTTAAAGAATGATAATTCTTCTAAATCTGGTGGTGGAGGTGAACCGGATCAAATTCTGGCTCCTGAAATGTTTTAGAAAATTCTTTAACATTGTGAAACAGGACCATTTTTTTGGAAGTGTGTTATTACGGCAGGTCCAATAGGAGGTGCTGTGTACTTTCTGCTATTTTTCAGCATTGGCAGAGGTTTGCGCTGTCCAAGTGCTCTTGATTTGTATAGGCATGAGGTTTCATGGCAATGTTGCATGCTAGCCTTTATTGATGGCGGCACTGATAAACACCACTGATCACCTCCTACTGGTAAATAGTTGTAAGCGCAACAAAAGATTTATTCTTAAAGAAAGATGGCGACCTCCATTTGAGGATCACGGAAACTCTATGGATTTCTGTTCAGTCATTCTACAGGAAAAGGGTCACCTTCACACGTAAATAAAAACTAAATGCAAAAATTAACATCTAAGCAGTCTAAAAGTTAGTAATATCTATATAAACAGATCCAGAATGAATGGTGTCAGTGAATAATGTGTACAGTATTATCAATATGATAAACAGTAGAATGTAAATGTAGTGCAAAATGTAAGTTTATAACAGTGGATGTTGCTATATGATGGAGTTGTACAGTTTAATGGCTACAGGTAGGAAAGATTTCCTGTGTGGTTCAGTGGTACATTTAGGTGGTATCAGTCTCTCAGTGAACGTGCTCCTATGACTTATTAGCAGGTTGTGAAGCGGGTGGGAGGTATTGTTCTGTATTGTCCTTATGTTGGACAACATTCGCCTGTCCGACACTACCGTCAGAGAGTCCGGCTCCATCCCCACAACGTTACTGGCCTTGCGGATCAGTTTTTTTCAGTCTGTTGGTATCTTCAACCGTCAGCCTGCTGCCCCAGCATGCAACAGCATAGAGGATGGCGCTGGCCACAACAGACTCCTAGGCAATGTTCGGCAGATGTTGAACGACCTTAGCCACCTCAAACAATAGAGACGGCTCCAGCCCTCTTTACACAAAATATTGCTTTTATGTAAGCAGCAAATTAAAATGAACCGTGCAGCCACTAAACTGGACATCATGCATACTAGTAATATTCCAGGTTATGTAGTTGCATATTTTGCTTTTAAAAAAGGATTGTGTGCATTGCATTGTCTTTAATTTCCAAACAATTGACAGTGCAATCATTAGATTAGTCAATACGACAATAAGAATAAAGACAATCCAGACCTTCTCTGAGTGTTGTATTAGGATACATAAAAGCCTAGCTAGGTTTTTAGCTGTGTTTGAGCACTTTCACTTCAACAACATTCTGGTAGTGCAAACATCACATGCATGGAGAGGGATGACCGTCATGATCATCGTGTGCGTGTGAGAGAGAGAGAGAGAGAGATGGAGACGACGGCGAGGACAGCGTAGAGCTGCGTACCTCAGGGATGAGTTAAATCAGGGCAGCAGGAGGAAGGTGGGGAAAGACAGCAGAGAGAAAGAGAGAAGGGACGTGTTAGCTACATTTACACACAAGTGTTCGTTCACATGGGAAGTATTTTTCTGATGTAAAAAGCAGCTGCAGGTACTCAAACTTCGAGGCATGATGATGATGATGAACAGGCTTCCAGGAGCTTCGCAGCATGACATTACCGGCTAAAGAAGCGTTCCTCTGACGTCCACTTATCCGCCAAGGAGATTAAGTTTTATCCTCTTAATGTTAGCTAGATTATGCAAAAAGTTATGTGTGGCAGGACTTTGGGCAGGAAAGAATTCCTTAGATTTTGGAAATTCTGGATCCAGGTATTTTTAAAAGGATTCTTTAACATTTTGAGATAAGATGGGTTTTTTTGGGGAGTGTGGTATAACAGCAGGCCCAGCAGGGGGCGCTGTGTTTTTGACACACATGTAATAACGCATTTTAAGGCAGGTTTGAACTGAGTTGACCACTTGTGACCTGATCCTACAAGATGCATGTTGATGCCAGGTGAGTTGGCATCATATAGTATATTACATTTCCAGAATCTATCCACTTATTGACTTCACATGACTTTTTTTGATTTATTCTGTAGTTTTCATTATTTTGATAAATTTGTTTTCTTGAGTTACTCCATAATCTATTTTCCATTTAAAAAAGAATAAAAAAAGCAGGTTGCCTCTAAGGGGATGTAATTGTAGTGATATGTCATTATTTTTTGACATAGATTTGGTACCTCAAAAATTCCTCTAATAATTGTTTTAGTATATACTACACTGTAACATAAGCAAAAAAGCATACAAAAATTCTAATATAGTTTATTGTTTTGTACATTTTTTTAATATATTTACATATTAACCATGACTGAAGCAGGTGAGCTCCGCGTGTGTTTTTAAGCCATTCAGAGTTTTAGTATATGCTACACACAAACGCAAGCTAAGCTAACAAAATGTTTTTGCACTGTAAAGCATGATACTGATGACGCCACCTGATCCAAGTGACTGTAACAAACCTTAAATGTCCATCATTTTGTTTCAAGTATTATCCACTCAGGATAATTGTCTAATATCTCTGGAACAGTGGACCAATCCCCACTCGATTGCATCGTAACCATGCCATATACACTAAAAGATAATATCTCATCAATTTGACCTGGCAAGTTGATATTCTCAGAATAGTATTATGTGAATTTTGTAACCCATTATTCAAAGATATTCTTGGATATATGAATAATTATTTCATTATTATGACTTAGTAACTTTCAAGATATTATCTCATTATTTCGGCTTAATAACTTTATTTTAAGGTCTTATCTTAGTATTTTGACTTAGTGACTTTATTTTAAGATATTATCTCATTATGTTGACTTAGTAGGTGGCTTTCAAGATATTATCTCATTATTTGCAATTATTTCAAGGTATCATCCTAGTATTTTTACTTAGTGACTTTATTTCACTAATTATTATGACTTGGTAACTTGATTTCATGATATTATCTCATTATTTGGACTTAGTAACTTGATTTCATGATATTTTCTCATTATTTAAACTTAGTAACTTAATTTCATGATATTATCCCATTATTTGTACTTAGTAACTTGATTTCATGATATTATCTCATTATTTGGGCTTAGTAACTTGATTTCATGATATTATCTCATTATTTGGACTTAGTAACTTGATTTCATGATATTATCTCATAATTTGGGCTTAGTAACTTGATTTTATGATATTATCTCATTATTTGGGCTTAGTAACTTGATTTCACAATATTATCTCATTATTTGGGCTTAGTAACTTGATTTCACGATATTATCTCATTATTTGGGCTTAGTAACTTGATTTCATGATATTATCTCATTATTTGGGCTTAGTAATTTGGTTTCATGATATTATTTCATTATTTGGACTTAATAACTTGATTTCATGATATTATCTCATTATTTGGGCTTAGTAACTTGATTTCATGATATTATCTCATTATTTGGGCTTAGTAACTTGATTTCATGATATTATCTCATAATTTGGACTTAGTAACTTGATTTCAAGGTATCCTCCTAGTATTTTGACTTAGTAACTTTATTTCAAGGGACTATCTCATTATTATGGCTTGGTAACTTTATTTCAAGATATTTCCCTTGTTTTGATGTAATAACTCTTTATTTTAATTTAATAAGTCAGTCCCATAGTAATGAGTTAGTAAGTCATAAGGAGTGAATCAGCCACAACCACAGGCTTCAGTTAAATGTTTTTCCAGTTTTTGAGGATGTTCTTTTCTCAGTCCTTTCTATACACCATGCCTTGTGTTCCAGCACTGACCTGTACAGCTGCTCTCTTACACACAAGTTGACAGGGGCAAAAGTGCACAAGTGACAAGGAAATGACATTTAAGACAGGGCCAGGATAAAGGGTTGCGCATCTTATTAACTTGCATGCTGAGCTCCAGGCTAAACTCATTGTCAGTAATGGCAGTAATGGGCTTTAGCGAGTCGTCACTCTGAAGAGCAATCTTTCCGAAATGTAACAAGTTCGTCCCATCCAAATGTCTGGGTGCACTACTGAGAGGTGCAATTCCATCAGTTATGAATGTACTGTGAAATGCGTTACTCAAAGAGAAGTCCAACATTCTTTCCTAATACAAGTCCCTTAATGACTGAATACAGTGAGGACAGCATCAAACAAGTCAGGGAGGTAAATACTGAACATATTAACGATTAAGCCATGGTATTGCTGTGTTAGTATTGTCTATACTGCCAGTTAAAAGACTTTGCACCCCTGGAGTTTTATTACAGTTCAATTACTATTGTGACAAGGAAAGAAAAAAGTACAGAATAGCAATTATATAATAGCAGGAAATGAGGGAATAAGTGTAAAGCTTATTAACCGTCATTCTCAAATCCCAGTGTGACTCTAAACGACTGATAGTTCAAGGCAGGGACACCCGGAAGGTGAACATGCTACCCTTACTGCTAATTTAAAGTGCTAGTATTACCTCTGGTGTGTCTAATGTATTTAAATGCTTACAAACAGGGTGACAGGGTGTTCACAAAATTTTGTCTGACAGTATATATTAATGGTAATGCAAAACATAGCCCTGCGATGGCCTGGCGAGCTGTCCAGGGCCCACCCTGCCCTATGTATGTGTGTATATATATATATATATATATATATATATGCAGTTTGTGCTCATCACAGCTATAATGTTATTGCTGTGAAGCGAGGACAGCGAGTGACACAACTCGATTTATGTGGTAGCGCATGTGTGACACGACTATAGGTTGAGCTCTTGACAGTTTGGTTGGGCTCGGTGGCCCTTCCAGAATTCCATGGGCAACTCGATTTATGTGGTAGCGCATGCGCGACAGTGTCTAGAGTTCTCGCAATCGTCGCCACCACCGTCCATGCAGGAATAAACAGGCCTGGAGAGATAAACAAAACGCGTACAAGCGGATTATATAGACTTGGATTAACTGCCCCTCACCGCACCCCACTTCTCTGTGAGAACTTCCAGTTAATAGCTGTGTATGTATTGTTTTTGCCTCACTGCATCCCCTCTGTATGTTTCGTTCACCTCTCCTCTCAGCGATCTGCAGGTAGCTGGTAGACAGGTAATGCTCCATGTCCTGCTGAAATGCCTCTTCAAAGAACTTCTGTCTGTCTTTCAACTTCACTTGCTGCTTTTCCGACTCCGCCTCTGGGACCTTCTGAGCATGCTCCGAGTCCAGCTCCGCTGTGATTGGAGAAAAAAGACGAATGAAGCGCAAAGGTAAAATAACACTAACAACAATTTTTAACCTAAAATAAATAACTCACTAATCACTTACTCATGTACCAAACTACTTATTCCTACTAGGGTCATGGGGAGGATGGAGCCTATCTCAGACTACACTGCTTGAAGGCGGGGTACAGCCAGACCATCCCAGGGCCAATACACTCACAACACACAACATAATTCCCACTCAATTCCACACCTATGGGCAATTTGGAGCAGGCAGTTGGCCTAATGTGCTTTGGACTGTGGGAGGAAACAGGAGTACCTGGAGGAAACGCCCGAGCCCAGGGATCGAACCCAGAACCTTCTTGCTGTGAGGCAGACTTGCAAACCACTACACCACCGTACAGCCCTAAATTAAATAAGATATTTAAAGTGTAAAAAAATAAAATGATAGAACACATGGACACCAAGACGGCACTGATTCATGGTTTTTCTACTAAAGGGGCCCATTTTCTTGCGCACACATGAGCACCCAGATGGTACTTTATCTAATTTTCTTGCATCTGGGGCAGCCTATATGCCACTTCATCACGTGTTCTTGTATGTAGCCAAACCCTAGAGGGCACTTCACATTTTTTCATTTGAAGGGTAGCCATTAGTGCAGCTATTACATTTCCCCCCACTGCTCGAGCACCTTACAGGGCAATTAATTGAGTTATATTTACTACAGGGGCACCATAGAGAGCACTTTCATAGAGCTTTTTGATGTACGATGTTAGCATTCAGACTTGTAAGAAAAGGTTTTCATTGCAAGCTGGAATAAATATGATATTTAATAGAATTAATTTGAACAAGCATCTTGTAAAAAATGTATTATTAGAAAGTTTTTGAGGTTTTTTCCCCCTTACATAGCGGTACACAATTGAAGAAATTAGCTTTTGCTAGCGTAATGGTTAGCATGTCCGCCTCACAGAAAGAAGGTCCTGGGTATGTGTCCCGGACTTGGTGAGGGTTTCTGTGTGGAGTTTGTCCTTCTCATGCTTGCGGGGGTTTTCCTCCGGGTACTCCGGTTTCCTCCTACAGTCGAAAAACATGCACATTAGGTTAACTGGCAGTTCCAGATAGCCCCAAGGTGTGAGTGTGAAAGGTTTGTCTGCGATGGTCTGGTGAGCTGTCCAGGGTGTACCCTGCCTTCGCCCAGGGTTGGCTGAGATGGCCTCAGCCTCCTCGCGACCATATTAGGATTAAGCGGTTCGGCAAATGGCTGAATGAGTGAATGAGCGAGTGTACATATACAGTGTGTGTATTTTAATAATTAGATGAATAACCGCTGAAGTAGCATGGAGTCCACCATGAAACACGAACATATCAGCATATTAGAGATATCCGTTCATCTATCTCAGTGAACGCTTCATCCTGGTCATGTGACACACGCTGGTGGGATGCTAGTGCACGATCACTCTATACTGTACGATAATGTAATGATACACTCTATACTGTATGATTATAGTGATGAGATCACTGCGTAGATCACAGAGCAAGGACCCCATGGTGTCGTGTTAAAGGCAGTTGGTAATTACGTCTCTACAGGATAGCAGGGCTTTAAGGTTCATCACTTCACACCTCCAATTATCTTCAAGACACACAACCTCTAATTAACACGGTGTGCTGTGAGGAGATTCAGAGACTCCGAGGCAGTTTCATTCTTTAAACCTCTGATAGCTAAGAGTGTAAGAGGCTAGATATGCGGTTACAGCCTGTAGGCATGCCTACAGACACACACACTCACTCACACACACTCACATACACACACCAAAATCTCAAATCTCAGCAGCACTCTGTCACTGATTAGAGTTAGAGAACAGAGAGGAGTGTGGAGGAAGAATAACAGTACAGACAGGGAACAGTGAGGATCCTCATTCACAGCCTCCACACAAATCCTTTGTCCTCTAATCTCACTTTCCCCTTTCCTCCTGCTCCACTCTCTCCTCTCCATCTGTGTGGGATACTGAGACTGCTCTAATACGTGACAGACCTGAGGGGGTGTCCGCCAAAAGTCTGTGCGTGAGTGTGTGTGTGTGTGTGTGTGTGTGTGTGTGATTGTGTGTGCCTTAAATAAAACATCAACAGTTGGACAGAACTCTGGGTGGGTAGAAATGTGCACATATATACAGTATATAGATATATAAATATATGTGTGTGTGTGTGTGTGTGTGTGTGTGTGAGTGTCAATGGTTGTGTGTGTGTTGGCCCTGTGATGGACTGGTGAGTTATTCAGGGTGTACCTTGCCTTCACCCAGAATTAGTTGAGAGAGGCTCCAGCGTCCCCGTGTCCCTTGTAGGATTAAGCATTTCGGCGAATGAGTGAATAAATGTCACATGCTTGTAAGGTTTCAAACCCATTGTGTATCTCCCCATTCACCTCAGTTGTCATTAACAACATCAGCTGAACATCAATTAGCCTTAAAATTAAAACCACCTGTGTAAAATTGGGCAGGTTTTAATTCTTTAAAAAGAACCTTTAAAAAGGTTTTAATCTACGATAAGATACACATACCTCACGAGTTAATTTCCCACGGTTAACCCACGGTTAATTTCAACAAGACCAAGCTTCCTGTGAATGGAAGCCACGCCCTCACAGTTCTAAAGGTGGCTCCCTGGCTCTTACATATTCCGAAGATAATGCTAGTTGACCCTCAGAAGGCTAAAAATTTGTTTACTGTGGTCTTCCGCGAAGTCTTTCCAGCTTTCCAGCTAGTCCCATAACTTGCAAGGCAGGGCCTCCATGGCTCGGACTTGTTTGTCCAGTACATCTCACAGATTCTCAGTTGGATCGAGATCAGGGGAATCTGGAAGCCAAGTCCCTTTTTTCCTGGCCTTGAATTTTTTGTCATGTTCCTCAAATCATTCCTGAAGAATTTCTTGTTCATTCAACTTGTTGGCATGGAACTGGCGTTGCCTTCAAGGGTTGTACTTGGTCTGCAACAATGTTTAGTTTGATGCCATGTGTCAAAGTAACCCATGTGAATTTCAAGAACCAAGGTTTCCCAGCAGAACATTGTACAGAGTACCACTCAGCCTCAGCCAGCTTGCCTTCTTCCTTCTTGCAACTTGATTCATTGGACCAGGGCAATGTCTTCCACTGCTCCATGGTCCAGTTCTGATACTTTGGTTATGCATCCCCCATATGCATAAAGCTGTGTTTCACTAATAATTTTCAGCAGTTTGTGCTACAGTAGCTCTTCTGTGGAATCAGACCAGATGAGTCGGTCTTCACTCCCTATCTGAATCAGCGAGTCTCTGGTGTCCGTGACCCTGCCATCCACCTCGTTGCTTGTCCTTCCATGGACAGTTAACCAAATTTGCAGATCTTTGGACTGTGGGAGGAAATCAGTGTACCCGGAAGAAACCCACAAGAATATTTGAAGAACCATACAGAAATACAGTTGTTAACCAAGAGGTGCAATGTCTGGCTTTTTACCCCTGAGCCTACTGGCTTATCACAGCCGGAGCTTATCCCAGATTCTGTTGCATGAAGCGGTTAAGAGTTCACCTCCTCCTGGATGGGATGCTAGTCCATTACAGGTTACCTTCCCAGTAATACTCCTGCTGTGTGGACAGAGGCACACTTGTGGATAAGACCCCTCTTGCCCAGGGGTCTTAGCATGGTGGGGGTCTAACTGGGTTTCGAACCCACGACCCTCTCAATCATGAGCACAGCACCCTAACCACTACACCACAGGCGATTCAAACCCAGTACCCTTATTGATATGAGGTGTCAGTGCTGACCACTGAGTCACGGTGCCGCCCAAAGTCCAGACACAAATCCAGAAGGGTGCACATGTACAACGAAACATTATATTCCATGTTAGAAGATGGTAATATTTATTACTTTTAGTTAGCACTAGCAGCTAAACATGTAAACAAATCACATTAGTATTAGTAGTAGTAGTAATAAACTAGCAACCATGTATACACAAGTGTGATGGCAGTTTCATTTCAAGTCTAGCGCTTCCTGTATAACTGACGACTTCTCTCGAGTCCTGCGATTGGTGTGAAACCACTGAAAGAAGGACTAAAAGAGAAATTACCTGAATCTGTGTCTAAATGCATCCTGATGTAGTAATACAGCGTGAATCAGCAAGTCTGGAGTGTGTGTATTTGGGAGAATCCAGATGATCCCATGTGTGTGTATGGTGTGTGTTGTAATGTGTTCTGCTATAGTAGAATACCTCCTGTGTGGTTTTCATCGAAACCATGTGTGCGTGTCTATATGTGTGAGTGGGTGGGTGTGTGCAGGGCGGGCTATAGATCTGCACTTCCTGTGCTGTACGCGGGTGAGATACTTGAGCTGATGGACAAAGAAGATACTTTTACACTGAAAGAACCACCTACAGGAAAAACTATTCATAGCACTGGAGCATCAACAAAACAGACGGGAAGCACTTTCAGTGTGGTGCGTGGCTCAAATCAGGGTACTGTTTTCTGTCCAAGTTAAATAAGGAGTCGGGATGAACACGAGGACGAACACCAGCCTCTTTATTCACTCACTCACTCGCTCATTTGCCGAACTGCTTAATCCTACTATTGTTTTGGGGATCTCAGCTGACAATTGGCGAAGGCGGAGTACACCCTGAACACCTCGTCAGACCATCCCAGGGACAACAACACACACACACACACACACACACACACACACACACAACCATTTACACTCACATTCACACCTAGGGGCAATTTAGAGCAACCAACTATTTTAAAATGCATGTCTTTGGACTGTTGGAGGAAACCGGAGTACCTGGAGGATGCCTGTGAAAGCCAAAGTGAAAAAGCATTAAAAAAGTTTCCTGTCCTAAGGTCACCCCTGTGTCAGTACACCTGAAGTTACAGCTTGACCTCTGATTGACATTGGAGACTCCTTACAAAAATACTAGGAAATGATCACAGTGGTGTAGTGGTTAGCACGTCCGCCTCACAGCTAGAAGGTTCTGGGTTTGAGTCCCAGGATCCTGGTGTTTTTGTGTGGAGTTTGAATGTTTTCTTCGTGCTTGCATGGGTTTTCTTTGGGCTCATTCGTACAAGGCGGAGGATAGACGTTTCCCTCTGAGTGTGTTAGGCCACTCCTGAATGCACATGCGCAGCAGTTAATAAAGATGCAGCACGTCCCAGAAGTAGATTTTATATAACAGATTATATAAATAGGGTGACCAGTGGAGTGGTTAGCACGTCTACCTGACAACGAGAAGGTTCTGAGTTCGAGTCCTGGGCATTTCTGTGTGGAGTCTCTCCATACTTGTGTGGGTTTCCTCTGGGTACTCTAGTTTCCTCCATGCACATTGGGATAACTGACTGTTTTAAATTGCACCTAGGTGTGAGTGTGAAAGTGAATGGTTTTTTGTGTGTGTGTGTGTGTGTGTGTGTGTGTGTGTGTTGCCTTGCGATGGTCTGGCAAGCTGTTCAGGGTGTACCCTGCCTTCACCCAGTGTTGGCTGTGATAGGCTCCACCTTCCCCGTGAGCCTACTAGCAGGATTAAGTGGCTTGGCAAATGAGTGAGTGAGTGAGTGAGTGAGTGAATGCCGCAGAATGTACCAATGTTATCAACTATACCAACCTGTCAGTCTAGGGGTGTGTGTGTGTGTGTGTGTGTGTGTGTGTGTGTTCTTTGCAGCATTTCATCATAGTCGTATCCAGCCAGATTGTGATGTTTTAAGCTGATTAAACCAATTTTCTAGATAATAAACTGAGATTTGTGAGTCTCTTCATCATAACTTGGCACACTAATTGGCACATTAGCTCGGCATGATGATGTCCACTAGCATTCTCCTGCCAATCTAAAAAGTTGTTAGCATCTGACAGTCGCTGGAACTGGTGTCGGCACTGATGCAGTGAGGCATTTTATTTTAAAATCGCTTGCTCCTGTTCTAGCGCTGGAGTGTGAAAAAAGCTCTCAGGCTTGAGACAGCAGGAAGTAAACGCTTATTAGTGTGCATGTGGGGAGTATTGTGCCTGCTCATGTGAAGAAGAAGAAATATATTTAGCGATTCAGCCAAGCTGCAAATAAACTATGGGGAAGCTAGTGTGTTATCAGTGTCAGAGTTTCCTCTCTTACCCACGCCTCGAGCTGTTTTTTTTTATTAATGCAGAATCACCCAGCATGCACTTGTTTTAGACTGCATGGATGTAATATTTTAAATGCACCATGTCTTCTCTGAAGTTTGTTCTCACAAGCGGAAAAAATAATGATGTTATTACATATATAAACAAAACCCAAATTTTAATTATCGTTCTGCTTTTTTATTCAGACGTTGTTAAATAAATTCATTAATTTAAATAACAGAGAGTTCTTACAAATGTGTTGTCATGTATTTCTCATCAAGCATGAGTCGCAGCATATTCGAATCACTCACTGGCTGATATCTGGGACATTTGGCTGAGGTACGGATAAACGGACTTGGGCCAAATCTTAGCCGTGTACTATAACTCTTAAGCAGCTACTGTACAAACGTCTGAGTTGAGACACATCTTAAAAACTAAAAGAGGTCAGCGAGCGCAAACCTCCGCCAAGTAAGGACAGTCTCTCTTGTTTTCACTCGATCAAAGCAACAACTTCGGTGCTTCATCTATTGCAGTAACACAACCTTTTGCATGGTATTGATTATGCAATAAGTAATAACAGCTTTATAAATTATTTTATAGGACCTGTTTATTGGCGTTTTTTATTTAACTAAAAACGAATCCTTTGTTCCATGGCCCATTCTCCACCTTCCGCGAAAATTACAGGGAAATCCATTCATAACTTTTTTTGCAGAGCTGTTCACAAGCAGACAACCATCGGAAAAACACAACCTCATTGCTGATGGTTGTGTAAAAATGTTAAGTAAAGACATGGCAGGGTGTTCTTTTATAAGAAAATAACATTCAGTAGTTCAACATTAAACGACACACATGCAACCATTCACATTCCCACTCACACCTGGGGGCAATCTGGAACAGCCAGTTAGCCTACTGTGCATGTTTTTTGGACTGTGGGAGGAAATTGGAGAACATGCAAACTCCACACAGAAATGCCCCGAGCCCGGGAATCGAACCCAGGCCTTCTTGCTATGAGGCGAACATGCTGACCACTGCGCCACCGTACCGCCAATTATTATTATTATTACTGCATTCATTCATTCTCTGAAGCGCTTAATCCTAATTAGGGTCACGGGGAGGCTGGCAACCATCTCAGCCGACTCCGGGCGAGGGCAGAGTACACCCTGAAAAGTTCGTTAGGCCATCGCAGGGCAGAGACACGCTGATGGCAACCCAATGGCCAACTCTTTACGAATGACAGCAATGGTTCTTTTACATGCCTCTCACCACAGACAGTGAGAGACATGGCTGGCCCTTAATAACCCAGTTAGCTGCCTTGGGGGGCAGGAAGGGGGGGCAGCAGTGACATCCCAGTGATAATGAGGCTTGAACCCCTGATTTTACATTACATTAGTAGGCCAGCACCCTACCACCGGGCCAACACTGCCCCAATTATTATTATTATTGTTGTTGTTGTTGTTGTTGTTGTTATTTAACCATTTTTAAACATCAGTTCTCTCTTTTTTTGATAGTTAAGCTTGCAGTATAACTACCGTTATGATTCCCATTATTAGCATTATCCTTATGATTATCACCTTGCAATTATGCGCAGAGTCACCATCGTAAAAACGTGTCAATAAGACGTGCAATCAAAAAGAAAACCCTCCCTCAAGGCATCGAGACAGTAAAGAACGTTTGAGCGTGCACGTCTGAGCAATGCTAATGACTCTCAAGTTCACGTAATAAAACAACAACATTTATGGGTGTTCATTAAGCATCAGTGTGTGTCGTGTGTGTAAGCGAGTGATTGAAACACTTCTCATGGGAACGGCAGAGCTCGTTTACTGCCTCGCTGTTCCTACTTCAGTAATCGTGACTGTCTTCCTCCACAGCTCAGCGAAGTTTGTTTTTTAACCTCAAGTCTGCAGATGGATCTGGTAAGTGCCAAGTGTGAGAGTGATAGAGAGAGAAATGTCACCGTCGAGTCGTTCTTTGAAATGAAATCCACCGAACTTTTTTTGGACACACTGACAAAATATATTATTGCCAAATGCTGAGAGGTGATAGCAGCGGATTCAACCGAGACAGAGAATTCACTCATCTTCATCTCTCGCTTCATCTTTCCGCATCTCTACCTCCATCTCTCACGAACCTACTTCTCTTAGAATGGAACGGAAATCGTGTAAAAATGTCCAAATTATGCAGGTAACACTCACACCAAGGGGCGACTTGAAACAGACAATCAGCCTTCTATGCATGTTTGAACCCAGGCCGTCTTGCTGAGAGGAGGATGTTGCCCCCCCACCCACCTCCTAATTTTTCCTGTCTGTTTTTTTGGCTTTACCCCCATATTTCTTCCTAATTCACAACATGCCATGCACTCGGAGGGATGGCGTTATCTGACCTTTAGTATGAATGAGCTCACAGGGGTCATCGCTTTATGGTAGCTCATGCCATCCCTTGCTCGGGTTTACTCCGGGTACTCTGGTTTCTTCCCACAATCCAAATATATGCACAGTAATCTAATTGGCTGCTTCAAATTACGCAAAGGTCTGACAAGCTCTTCAAGGTGTACCCTGTCTCCGCCCAGGGTCGGCCGAGATAGGTTCCTGCCTCCATTGCTTGAGTGAGTGAGTGAGTGAGAGAGAGAGTGATTTTCTTTGCACCCTCTGCTGCCTGTAGAGTAAATTGCAATTGAAATATCATTCATTCATTCATTTTCTAAGCCACTTAATCATAATTAGGGTGGCGAGGAGGCTCTAGGCGAGGGCAGGGTACACCCTGGACACCTCGCCAGGACATCGCATGGCTGCAATTGAAATAAAAACGAATAAATCTTCATCTTTCCTTCCACCGATGCAACATATAATTCTGTCTGATTCATAGCACAAATAAACATTTTGTGTGTTTTTACTTCTCTCTTTAATTGTTGCCTCTTATTTACTCTTCAAATGAAATTAGCTGGACTGTAATGAAGCACGACTGTAATAAAGTGCAGTAGAAATACAATGACATGAATTGATGGGATAATGGTCTCATCTAATCTCATCTAAATGGAATAATCTCTTACTCACACGCACACACACACGTACACACACCGCCTCCTGGTGCACCTTGTTTAATGTGATGAGTGTGTGTTGTCATGCGTTACACACAATGATGAGCAGCGTAGGACTGTATGTCTGTGGGTGGACTGAGTCACACTGCCCCTGTCACCGCCACTCAGCATCCTGCGCTCACAAAATGGGTCATATTTACACACCACAGCTCTCTCCGGCCTCAAAGCACACACACACACCACTGACTCAGAAAACAACAGCTACAGTACACAGCCAAGAAAGAAACAGAATTAAATAATGCGCTCGTTTGATCAGTAATTAAAAATGGTCTTTCTGGGTGGATTCTTCTTCAATACTTCCAAAACTACACTAAAGAGGTTCGTTGGAGTTCAGATCGCTGAAGACAGAAACTCAAAGTAAATGAAGAATCTCCACGCCAACCTCGTTGCCATGGTTTCCGCCTCTTAACGCTGTTGGATGGTGATTTCTAGGTTCGAGTGGGGAAGGAACGTGTAGGAACGTGTAGGGATGTAAGACGCATATTCGCCAAGCCAAACAAGTAAAGATCAGTGCACAAGGAGATGTGTGTTTGTGTGTGTGTGTGTGTGTGTGTGTACAGTTCATAGCCTTCTCCATATACTCCATCTCATTGTCCATCACACTTACCTTCAGCTTTCTCACACAGGAACCAGACAGCTCTCAGACAGCATACATCCACACACACACACACACACACACACACACACACACACACACACACACATTTCAATTAGTTGTGGAGGAATGAGCCAGTTCTATTTTCCAAAACTAAAAGGGACACAAATTCATAAAAACCAGAACAGGCTACAGGACTAACTGCGCCACGGTTACGTCGTGATGTGATGACATCATCAGGAAGTACAATAAAATGAATGAAAATGAAGAACACTCATAAAAGCTGTCATGCTCATTGTGGCGTAGCATGTTAGCTTATCAATTAGTAAAAAAAAAAGTATAATGCTTCTCTTTATCAGCACCTGCAGTGTCTTATTGTCATCCCGCTAGTTCCGCCAGCTAATACACACAGACAGGATGTGCTACTGAAGGAATAATCCACCACGGAACATGCTGTTCCATACAACGCAGTGGTGTGATTTGTGAGTTAATTATTTTGAGCACATCCTGAACTGATTTATACGGTGGCCCTGAAGTGCAAACACAATAGCAAATCACAAAAGGCAATGACATTAACTTCTACCAGAAAAGATAGGTACCTGCTGTTTACAAGGATCGTTGCTGATTGGACGGACTCACTGTCCATCTTTTAAACCTGAAAACAGCACAAGACCCAGAAATATAAACATACTTATTAACCAAGTGCAGGGCAGTGGTGGCCCGGTGGTAGGGCGCTGGCTTACTGATCCGAAGGTCAGGGGTTCAAGCTCCGCTATCTCCAGTACAGCTAACTGGGTTATCAAAGGCCAGCCATGTCTCTCACTGTCTGTGGTGAGAGGCGTGTAAAAGAACCATTGCTGTCGTTCGAAAAGAGTCGGCCATTGGGTTGCCGTCAGCATGTCAAGGCTGTACTCTGCTTTCGCCCAGAGTCGGCTGAAACGGGCGCCAGCCTCCCCGCGACCCTAATTAGGATTAAACGCTTCAGAAAATGAATGAATGAACGAATTAGCCAAGCGTGAGGTCTGTACAGAGAAATCTGAACCCGAGCGCTTTAGTACAGACCGAGCTGAAGGTGAGGGCTGTGCAAAAGACCAAGGGCTGGGATTTCTCTGTACAGACCGAGCAAATGAGTTTAACAAGTACTTTATTACATAGTTTTACAAAATGGTGGCCTTTTTTAAATTCACTTCAGGTGTTACTTCTTTTCATTCCAGCTGGGGTGCTATCTCCTGCCCGCTTCTGAGTAAGGTGTCTTCATGCGTGTCTGTGAGGTCTTCGGTAGCTTGTTTTGCTTCCCGTGACGAACAAAAGCTTCCCGACGTGCAGCGAGTACTTCATGTGACTTCGTAAACGTATCTTTTCTCTGAATTCTTCCCTGGAAGCTGCTAAAGATGGTAGCGCACAGTGCAGCTAGCAAACAGCTAACTTTCTGGTTGGATATTCCGAGTTCCGAAACTGTGTACACCCCTAACTATCACTTTCACAATCATACAGTATGTGGTTCTATCCCAAACTGTTGTCCCAAAGATGCCTATCTAATCCAACACTGGGCGACTGCAGGGTATACCATGAACAGCTCGCCAGACTATTGCATGGCTAACACACACACACACACACACACACACACACTCACACACACCCATTCATATTCACACTCACACCTAAGGGCAATTTGAAACATCTAATTAGCCTTATGTGCATGTCTTTGGACTGTGGGAGGAAACCAGAGTACCCAGAGGAAACCCATGCAAGCTGGGTGGGACATGAAAACTCCACACAGAAACGCCGAGCTTGGGAAACAAACCCAGGACCTCCTTGCTGTGTGCCGGACGTGCTAACTACTACGCCACCGTGCCGCCCCGAGACCCCTTCTTTGTTTCTCAGAACATGAGAATATATGTATTTAAACCAAATATGAATACAATATGACCCTGGGATGTAATTTCCTATGAAGCATAACATGAAGAAGAACAGGACTAAAATAAAAAAACACTGCTACAGGGTGTATCCATGAGGTGTAGGATTTTTTTTTTTTTTTTTCCTGTCCACAGATAGTTCCGTTATGATTAGCATAGACGTGACAGGAGTCGAGCTGGCTTTTGAGTTGAAGTAAAATGAAAGCCTGGTGAACACGTGCTGGCTTCAGGGCAGCAGTCACATTTACGCGTGTCATCTTCTGAAATGTTTTTGTGCTCAGAACGGCGGGAGGTTCCTGCCTGCAGGAGGTCAGCTATTACATTGCACCGAGGCTCTTACATCGCTGTTCATATGGAAATTCTGCACTGCTGGTAATAACGGTATTATCATTTCTTACAGAAAACTACTCTCTCTCTCTCTCTCTCTCTCTCTCTCTCTCTCTCTCTCACATACACTCAACAAATATTCGTGTAACTGTTTGCAAATAATGTCTCACTGTTTCAATCGGAAACTCAGATTCGTCTCTGAATGTCTCATCTGTGCTTCCATAAAGCTGAGACCGTCCACAACTCTGGAAACTGGAGACACTGAAATGGGGGGGGATTTGATCTGGGCTGAAGGAAAGCTCTGTATTTAGAGCATGATTATCTAATCATAGCTTTCTTTCTGTCATACAAGTCATCAGTTCATGAGCAGAATACTATAATTGTCCTCATATCATATTTCCCGTGGCAGGAAAAGTGTTATTTATAGATTTATCAATAGAGCTGACATTGATAGGGAACTAGATTTACTATGATCTGTGCAGTCAGATACTTTTATGTGGATACTGCTCTCATATATATATATATATATATCTATCTATATATATATATATATATATATATATATATATACTGTATATATATATACACACACACACACACACACACACACACACACACACACACAATAAATGCAAACTAATGTCTCCATCTCCCACTCACTCGTCACCCAGTGTACAGAAATATTTATATTAATAATATTGTTTGTAAGGATGAGACTCACTCTAGCGAGCATGATGTCTCCGATGCCTTGGACAATCGGAGACTCCCTCAACTTCTTCATGGATTCACAAAGACTCGCTGCAACACAAAAACACCCCTACAGTCAGACTTCAATCCTGTGTAGCTCCTGAATGTGCTGAGAACATGAACGCTGGAAGTGTTCGAAATGGAGGAGGTAAAGAATAATAAGGGAATAAATAGCTATCAGAGACGTCGAAACCCCTCGACCGCCCAGCAGCTCAAAGGTCATTTATACGGTCAAGATCAAACATAGTAATGAGCAGAGAAGCCTATGCACATCTACACAAAACCTACACAACACACAATTTCACGATAACTTCAGAATTATCCGCCCAGCAGGTTTTGAGAAACCGCCCGGATGAATTGGGATCATCGACAGGAGAGGGCAACACAGACGCAGGCCATGACAACGCCATAAACTGATGTTACGTACTTTTCTGTTTGCGATTTGTTTTTGTTTTTTTTACTTAAAACACATATTATACGGCTGGATTTTTTTTTAACAGAACCCCCTAGAAAAAACAAACAAACAAAAAAAAAAAGCACGGGGGCGCAACGACAAGATCACAAGTTCAAATCTAGGGTGATCTGGCAGCCAGCTGCGAACAGGGATCCATGGGAGATGACTGCCAAAGGTATGACAGGAGGGAGGGATGGCATCTGCTCACCTCCCTGTCACTCACAGTGATCACCAGCCAATCAGGGGTATCAGAGTTCATGCATACAAGGAGGCAGATAGCGTTTTCCGTCTGAGTGCGTTCCCAGAACAGCACATGAATATGTATGTGCGAGCAGTTCATAAAGATGCGGGTGGCAGCATCACGGATGATGGAGGGGGCGTGTGCTTGCTAACACTCGTCCTGGGTTGAGGGTGGTCGCATGACAGGGAGGCAAGGGTGGGAATTGGCTATGAATAAATTAGAGGGGAATTATTATTATTATAAATAAAGCACGGTGGTGGGCGCACCACACTCAGATTTAGCCACTGGGTGCTTCTCTCTCAACTGTTCTAAACAGAGCAGAAGCTGTGCCGTATTCTTTTATATTCATGTGTAGAGAGGAACATTTGAACATATTTCTACTTTATTTTCCCTTTTTTTTTTTAATACAATCTCTGATAGTTTTCCATAAGTTTGTTATGTTCATGATCCCTCAGGTACGTTCTTTATCAACCTCTGAGGTCACCCATATAATTTAAAATAGTTTTAGTCAATAGTACTTGCACCCCCCCTCCCCGAGTCACGTCCAGGATGAAACCAGTTGGTCTTAAACTAAAATAATCTGAGACACAAACGGACCGTGCAGCTCGTAGACCTGAGGCAGGTTAGGGAAGATACAGGAAAGCTCTTCTGAGCTCAGAAGGGTTCTCATTCTCTGGAAGAAAACCTGATCCAGCACCCGGAGTATCCTCAGATGAGACGCCTCCGTCGTGAATAACTCTGAGAAAAAGTAGAAAAAAAAAACAAAACACTTCTGTGAACACCGAGAGGAAAATATTACAGTAATGTAGTGGTGGAATGTGATCTGCACTCAGTGCCTTGTGGGAAATCTGCTGATTGTTGTTTGCCAAGTTCAGTATCACTGGTGGGATTGAGATATATATATATATATATATATATATATATATATATATATATATATTCCTACGTGCTTTCAGTGTTTATTTCATATAATATGCATTCAATCCTGCAACGTGACGTCACATGACACAATTTTCCCTGAAATTTAAATATATTACGTAAATTATGGATTATTTTAAATTAGGAAATAAAACGGCTGGCTCGGATCTGTGTTTTACCGTAAATGACAGCCTGACGGTCGATCTCCCGCGGGCTGAGGGACTGAAGCGTGTGCAACTCCACTGTCTCCTGCCAGTTCTGAGACTCCACAACGTCTTCTTCCAGAGGCGGAGCGTCTGGTAACAGCGCCAACGGCGTGTCCACACTCCTACCACAAGACCAGGGAAGAGAATCAGACACCCTGCAACTTCTCACATACAGTCAAAATGATCCGACATTTCCTATTAAAGGATTACACGACACCAAGTCTGAGATTATTAAACCCATTTCTGGACGGAAAACTAGTTCCTGTTACAGAAAACTTCAGTCCATGCAGTACGACGGTCTCTCTCGTATTAAATCCTTTATTTACACAGATACAGTGTTAACTCTTGTATTTTAGCTCCTCCTCTTTCTTGCAGTATAGAAAGGCGGAGTCAGAGGTGGGAAACAACGAGTCAATATTTAATAGACAGTTTCAGCTACATACCTGCGTCTGGAGCGAGGGGTAAAAGGTGGCGTCGGATTCTCAAGTGACCTGGAAATAAAAGAAACCGTTTTAGAATAAATAAAGGGTCAGTTTCTATTGGTAGGCTCCCTCCCTCACCCACACGCCAAACCATTTAATCCCACTAGCGATAACTAGCTCTCTCTACTACTACTTAACCGAATGTGCATGTCTTTAGCCTGCTGGAGGAAACTGGAGTATCCGGAGAAAACCCACGCAAGCACAAGAACATGCAGACTCCCACCAAGCCTGGGAATCAAACCCAGGACCTTCTTGCTGTGAGGCGGATGTGCTAACCACTACGCCACAGTCCCGCCCTTAAAACATACGTACACTCCCTGAGCTGCCATTAGCATGGGGCTATAAACTTTAAGGAGAGGACTTTACCGTAAAAAAAAATTTATTAATTATTAATTAAATAAATCAAGGGCAACTCGGACGACCAATCAAAATAAAGAACTGCTCATAGCCCGAATGTGGGGTAATACTTCGGCCAATCAGTGATATCTGCTTTTAACACCAAATGCAGGCAAATTTAAATATTGCCCCCCCCCTCAAAAAAAAAAATCGAAATCCAAACTAAATGGACCACACTTGTGTTACACAACCTCTCATTAAACATACCCCACAAAGACAAGTTAAAAAGCTTAGTAGGAGGCTGCAGGATGATGCATTTTTGCAGTAGCTAATCTGACAATGATGCTCATCTTCATACAACCACAAACCACAGTAATCACCAGATGCCACATGCGGTGTGTGTTTCTCACCTCGCTGAGCTGCTGGAGGCTGACGAAGAGGCGCTGTGATGTAAGGGTCGTAGTCCTGGCCCTTCTCTTTCTTCACAGTCTTCCATGTCAACGTCACTGCGGGAACGGGGAACAGTCTCCGCCCCCGTTCCACCTCCACGACGGCGTCCCTCACCATGAGCTTTCAAGGACTCACTGCGAGCCAAACGCACAGACACTGTAGGACTGAGAGAGAGAGAGAGAGAGAGAGAGAGAGAGAGAGAGAGTGAGGAAGTAAGTAGATATGTATATTTAATACATCAGAGAAACACGCTAGGAATTTCTCATGGATATCCCACAGGGCTCGATGATGTGACACATTAATATTGTGGTAGGCATTAGGAACTGAGATACTGCAATCAACAGATAATCCTATTACTGGAGTGTGTGAAGACAGGGTACACCCACACACACCCCACACCCAGGGGCAATTTGGAACAGCTAGTTAGCATAACGTGCACGTCTTTGGACGGTGGGAGGAAACCAGAGCACCCAGAGGAAACCCGCACAAGCATGGGAAGAACATGGAGACTCCACATAGAAACACCCTTGGTGAGCCTGGGACTCAATCTCAGGACCTTCTCAATGTGAGGCAGACGAGCTAACCATTACGCCCCCGTGCTGCCCAAGCTAACCACTACGCCCTGTGCCGCCCAAGCTAACCACTACGCCCCCGTGCCGCACAGCTGTTTCATTATTATAATTATTTTTTTTAATTCATTAACCATTCTCATACATTTTGCTATAAATAAAAATATATAAATAAATCTTATAATTTTAAAATCAATAAAACACTAAAACTAAAAAGAAAATACTACAACAAAATGAAATCATCTGTAATAATAAATCCTTGTACACAGTAAGACGTGGATCATTTTCTTCCCTTTTTAACTCTGTTAGTGTTTTTGCCAGCAGTCTGTGAGCAAACCTGTGCAGTCAGACACAAACTGTGCTGTGTGCATCATCATAGGAATGATTTTTAGAATCCGGAGATGCTTCTTAGCCCCCAAGTGGAGAAATATGAAGATATCCGGAATGAGAATATGAATCCACTGCATGCACCCATAACACCACACACACACACACCTGTCCATGCTCTCGTCCCCAAGACTGCCAGTGGAGAGTCTCTGTCCTCCGTTCTCTCCCTCCTCACAGTCTGTATGGTTCTCAAACTGCTGGATAATGTTCCGTACGTTACCTGCACGCACTGGCACAACCACAGAGATTGACGGAGAGAGAGAGAGAGAGAGAGAGAGAGAGAGAGAGTACACAAGCAAAAACATATAAATAAAAAATACTGAAAATAATAATACTAAAAATTATAAAAATAATAAAAACAGAACCAAGGATGGGTTATGGGAATGACGGGAATGCAGAGGGAGAGACATGTACCTTCTGTAGGGGATAACGGGACATGGAACGCTGGAGAACAAAAACACACAGGGGGGAAAAAAATAAAGAAAAATAAATATAGAAGTAAAATCATAGCAAGACTGAAAAAAACATCCAGCTCAAGTTAAAACAAAACAAAACATTTCATACTGAAAGCAGCATGAAGCATGAACACAAAATCATTGAGTGATGAAGGACTGTGTTCGTGTGGGTGTGTGTGTGTGCGTGCGCGCGCATGTTCGTGTGGTGTGCGTGCGCTTGTGATGTGCGTGTGACGTGTGTGTGTGTGGCGAGTGTGTGTGCGTGTTCATGTGGGGTGTGTGTGTGCGTGGGCATGTTCGTGTGGTGTGCGTGTTCATGTGGGGTGTGTGTGTGCGTGGGCATGTTCGTGTGGTGTGCGTGCGCGTGTGGTGTGCGTGGCGAGTGTGTGTGCGCGTGTTCGTGTGGGGTCTGTGTGTGTGTGTGTGTGCGTGTTCGTGTGGGGTCTGTGTGTGTGTGTGTTCGTGTGGGGTCTGTGTGTGTGTGTGTTCGTGTGGGGTCTGTGTGTGTGTGTGTTCGTGTGGGGTCTGTGTGT
>JAQMYF010000022.1:40724503-40737896 GCA_030014195.1 Neosilurus mollespiculum | reverse complement strand
ATGGCTGTGGCATCAACCCGGATTCGAACTTGCGATCTCTGGGTTGATAGTCGCGCACCTTGTCGATGCGCCACTCGTGAGCAAGGTGGGCTTTGTTGTTTTTTGTTTTGTTAGTCTGTACTTTAACTGGGACCTACAGAAAAATGGGGGTGTTCTAAAACTTTTGATCGGAAGTATGTATGTTAGAATCTCATTGATGTGCGCTTCTTTTAAATGTGTTTCTGCGTAATATGTGGCCACCCCTTGGATCCCAGATTTGTAACATGGGGAAGGCCCAAAAGCACAGTGAAAGGGACCAATATTAGAGCAATATGGCAGCATTCTGCTTTGATCCATGGAAGCGTTCACGCCCGTACGTTAGCTAAAATATTTAAAATATTAGCAAAAATGCTAAACTGTGGTCTCATTTAATATATGCGTTGAGGTGCACTGGAGGTGCCCGACATGCGCATACTAACTAGACTCGAAAGTGTGTATATATAAATATATATATATATATATATGTGTGTATATAGGGGCAGGACAGTGGTGTAGTGGTTGGCACATCTGCTTCACAGCGTGAAGGTCCTGGGTTTGAGTCCCAGGCTCTGCATGGGTGCTTCTCTGTGACGGTTACATGTTCACTCTGTGCTTGCGTGGTACTCCGCAAAGACTGGGCTAACTGGCTTTTCCAAATTGCCCTTAGGTGTTTGTGTGTGTTGGCCTTGCGATCGTCTGGCGAGCTGTTCAGGGTGTCACCTGCCTTCGCCCAATGTCGGCTGCATAGTAGTAGGATCAAGCGGTTCGCCAAGTGAGAGAGTGAGTATATATACATATATAAATATATATATATATATATATTTACCACAACCATCTGAGTTTATGTTTAAACTCTACTTTGTAATTTATCCATGTTGGTAATTACTGTTCTTGTAGCAGCCATTTTAAAGCTAAATCTTACAGTTTACAAATGTAATGAGGTGTTAAGTTTAAAAAAAGGACGACCTGCACATGGATTTACTGTAAATGTAAGTCAAACACATGATGCAACCTGGTGCAAGGACAGAGTAGAAGGTAAAGACAGGGGTGGGGAGAGAGAGAGAACAAAAGGTGAACTATCCGGGTTCATCCTTCCGGGGATCTGCACCATCATAACTAACAACCTTCCCAGTTAATTTCACTGTAGTTACAGATTACGTTAAAGCTCTTGTTAAAAAAACGATGTGAGAAAAATGGGTGCGTTAACTCTGAAGGTGATTAATTTTGCGTAAGGTAAAGTCCTCAGGATAGAGGGATCTGCACTCTCTCAGGATTGGAATGTTTGATAACGTACTGTATATGGTATGTTTAAAGAAGGTTGATGTGTGAGGTTTTCGAGCACAGGTGTCAAACCCAAGGCCCGCAGGCCAATTCTGGCCCGCCGACTCATTTTATGTGGCTCGTGAGTGCTTTCAAAGAAAGCTCTCTATGATTCTTTGATTATCGGACATTCTTTGCATCAGTCATCACCATGAAATGTAATTCATCATCCACCCTCTAGGTGGTGGCAAAACGATCGTTAGGATTTAAACAACAGAAACAATCAGAGAGTGCAAACCTCCATCCAGGCTCCTCTCTTTTTTTTTTTTTTTTTTTCATTTCTGCTATGTTGTACAGTCCTCATCACTCACTCATTTGCCAAAACTGCTTAATCCTTCTGCAGGGAGCGTCTCAGTGTTGTGCTTGCTTAAAAATTTACGTGCAAATAATTTAGATTAATTAGATTTTTTTAAATCACTTGACTGCTCTACAGCTCTAATTAATAAACAAACAACTGTAAAATAGCTATTTAATTATACAAGTTTATTATTTATGTCCTGGGCTGATGTGAGTGATAAGAAAAGAAGAAGGCGTAGTAATAAATGTGTTCTGTCTACAGATAACTGGTGTTACAGATTTTGCTAATGAGCTCTGCATTTTAACGAGTCTAATGAGATGTTAGCAGTTTTTGATTCGAATGAAAAACCTTTACACACAGTCGCACAAACCCTTTAATCCCAGTCCTCTTCAGACAGCTTAATAATGACTCCATCTGTTGAATTTGGTGTTACATCAGAAAAAACACTACATGGACTCTCCAGGGCGTAAATAAGGAAAAATACTTTAATAACGCAAGGATTTAAAATTCCTGCCATGGCCTGGAGTGTGTAATCCATATACCGAGCAATAAACTGTGTCTATGAGAAAATTAGAGGGCCGTTTTTATTTGTATGGTCGAGTCTGAGGGAATTTAAATGTGATACAAACAAGTTTTTCTTCCAGTGTGTTCTAGTTTTTTTGTTGTTGTTGTTGTTGTTTTTATTCATTTATTTATTTATTTATTATTATATAACTTTAACTTTATATAACCAAGCGCTTCTTTGGTTTAAATGTTAAAAATATGAAATCATCATCTCTTTAGTATTATCTGACTGGCGGTGGGGGGTGTGTGTGTGTGTCAGTGGTTAGCAGGTCCACCTAACAGTAAGAAGGTCCTGGGTTCAAATCCCAGGCTCGCCGTTTCCATTTCCCCCCCAATTTTTCTCCCCTAATTTGACTCGTATCCGTGACATGCAATTCTGCCACCCGCCTCTTTACGAACTGCTGCACATGCGTTTTTGGGGGCGGACTAACACACTCGGAGGGAAAGCACTATCCGCCCCCTCGTACGAATGAGCTCACAGGCGCCCGTGATTGGCTAGTGATCGCTGTGAGCGACAGGGAAGTGAGCGTATGCCATACCTCCATCCCTCCCGTGAGAACTCGGCCAATTAGCTCCCATGGAGTCCCGGTCGCGGATGGCTGTGGCATCAACACGGATTGGAACTTGCGATCTCCGGGTTGATAGTCACGCACCTTGCCGTTGTGCCACTCGGGACCCCAGGCTCGCTGTTTTTGGATATCGCTCGGATTTGCATGTTTCCACCCCACAGTCCAAAGATGTGCACATTTGGCTCATTGGCTGTTTTGGATTGCCTCTTGATGTGGGTGTGAGTGTGAATGGTTGTGTGTGTGTTGGCCTACGATGGTCTGGCTAGCTGTTCAGGGTGTCCCACGTCTTCGCCCAGTGTCGCGACAATGGTCCAGCAAATGAGTGAGTGAGTGGCTGTAATGTGCACTTCATCATCATTAATTAGAGTTGGGTAATATGTCTCTGAGTAATGATTCCTTCCTGTGCACCTGCAAATGAGCTCCAGACTGTTCGGATTAGCAGCTCTGTGTGTGTGTGTGTGTGTGTGTGTGTGTGTGTGTGTGTGTGTGTCTGTGAAACGCCTGAGGGCTTGTGTGAGCCAAGCGAGATAGGCAGGTATGTCGAAGTTTGATCGGCAAGTGTGTATGTGTTTGGTTTTTAAAATACCTCCATATCCATGGTAGGTGGTGCTTTTTTGGCACACTGAGAGATCATAAACCATAAAAACTACTAGCATCACGGGGAAGCCTAGCTCAACTGACTCTGGACAAAGGCAGGATACACCCTGAACAGCTCGCTAATCCATTGCATGGACAACACACACAACCATTCACATTTAGGGGCAACATGGAACAGGCAGATGCAGCCTAATGTGCATGTCTTTGGACTGTGGGAGGAAACCTGAGTACCCAGAGAAAACCCACACAAGCATGGGAAGAATATGCAAATTCCACACAAACATGCCTGGGATTGGGACCTGATAGGCTAACAGGCTAACCACCACACCACTGTGTCACCCTATTTATATAATCTTTTATATAAATCTTTACGAACTGCTGTGCATGTGCATGCAGGAGTGGCCTAACACACTCAGAGAGAAAGTGCTATCCGTCGCCTTGTACGAATGAGCTCACAGACGCCAACGATTAACTGGTGAATGCTGTAAGTGACATGAAGGCGAGGGTTTACCATCCCTTCCGAGAGCTCGGCCAGTTTGCTCCCATGGACTCCCAGTTGCGGATGGCTGCAGCGTCAACCGGGATTCAAACTTCGATGTGCCATTAGGGAGTCGCCATTCACCCTTTGCCTACGTCAGTCCCTGCTGTCATATCACCACGACAAAAAATTTGTAGGTTGTTTGTGATGGGGCGGAAGCACATTACTTGATATGCGTGCTCACATTTCATGAATTCCAATCTGACATTGTGTCGGAGACTCAATTTTATTCATAAGAAACAACTGAAAAATGAAGACAGTGGTCAGGAATCAAAACATGATAGCATCCTGAGGGCATATCAAGCATGACGGCACTTCAGCCAGAGCTCATTCATTAAGAGTGAACACTGTTCCCCTCAAGGTCTTCCATTTTCTAAACAGAAATGTGTGTCACTGCGTGTGACAATCTCTCATGAACAGTATTTCTTTGTACTGATATCTCTGGCTCATCGCGCCGCCCCATGATCAGTGAGTGGGTGAGTCGCAGGTGCTTGTATCCATGTCTTTACACATTCGTATGACTCATTGTCAACATTATCAACATTACAGCTCTCTGTTTACTTCGCTGAACTTTCTCCTTTCAGACAGGAGGGTAATAATGAGGGGTGCCATTATTTTTCATAGAGGAACAAAAGGACAGTGTTGTTATGAAATAGTCAGCATGGTTATTATGTATTCAGTGCGGTCTCAGGACTTACGTTCAGACTAGTGATCTAGTTGTCGGGTCAATGAATACGCTTACTGTATACCATGTACGGCTCAATCCTACTATTAGAGCCACAGGGAGGCTACAGCCTCGCATAGCCGACACTGGGCGAAGGAGGGGTACACCCTGAACAGCTCGCCAGGCCATCAAGGACCTATATTTCATATAAATAACTCACTTAGTGCTCTTATTCCTTTCTGATTCATTTGCTAAACTGCTTACGTTTACTAGCGTTGCCGGAAGGCTGGAGCCTGTCTCAGCCGATGCTGGGCGAAGGTGAGGTATACCCTGAACAGCTTGCCAGATCACCGCAGGGCCAACACACACGCACACACGCATTCTCACTCACAGGGGTAATTTGGAGCATCCAATCAGCCTAATGTGCATGTATTTGGACTGTAGGAGGAAACCAGAGTACTCAGAGGAAACCCATGCAGGCATGGAGAAAACATTTTTTCAAAAATGCAAAAAACACCCTCCCTAAACCGAGGACTAAAGCCCAGGACCTTCTGCTATGAACATGCTAACCACTACACCACCCCGCCGCCCTGAAGTCGTAATTCTAATCATAATTTGAAAACTGATATAATCTTGAGAACCGTCCATCCATTCGTCCGGCATCTGTCCATACATCCAGCTATTCGTACATCCATCTATATATTTATCCTTCTATTCCTTCTATCATCTATACACCAGTGTCCATTTATTCCTCCATTCATTCATGCCTCCTTCCAGCTGTACGTCTGTCCAACCATCAATCTACCCATCCATCCTACCATTCATTAATCCATCCATTTCTTCTTCCATCCATCCCATGTCCATCTACGATATACTTTCATCTGTCCATCCATTGTTCAGCCACCATTCATCCTCTCATATGTCCATTCAGATCTATATATGCATCAATTTATTCATCTGTCTCTCCATTCAACCCTCCATCCATTCATCCGACAGCCCATCCATCCATCTCTAAAACTGTTTATCCACCTATTTGACTATTATTATTATTTGACTATCCACCTATTTGACCACCCATCCATTCATCCAACTGTCCATTCTCCCAGCTGACTATCCATCCATCCATCCATTCAAGTTGCTCTGACTATCCTGAACTCTCTGTAGTCAGTGATTAAAATGGTTCTGGCTATTAAGCACTCGGCTGCTTTCCTGTAGTTCTGCAAATTCATGTGATTTTGAAAGAACCCATTACCGAAAGTTTCAGTTCCCTAACTGCTGTCATGTAAAATACACATACACACACACACACACACACACACACACACACACACACAGCTATACTAACCTAATGCAGCTGGCAACTATTCATATCCTGTGGCAGAGTTCAACTTGTGACACTTGTGGATAATCAACACTGTGTGAAGTAAATCAGGCGGAAAGACGGAAAGGGGAAAATGGAGGTGGAGAAAGACAGATGAGGATATTTATCTGCATGTTGGGTTGCTAATTGACAGAGGACTGCAGCTGACAAGAAGTCATCAAATTAAGCGTTGCTTTTTTCCCCTTTTCTTTCAATTTTATGCATATTAGTAGTGATGCAGCAAAGTTATGAGTTTACAGGTCTGGCTCCAGTAAATTACTCAGACCACTGGTTTGGCCAAAGATAAAATATTCCCTCAACATAGCCCCCCCAACCCCACCCATGCCCCAGTAGATAATGATTTATGTATCTTCATCTCCATCGTCATCTTCTTCCTCTTGTTACGTGGTCGGGTCGTGGGGGCAGCAGCCTAAGCAGTGAGGTCCAGACGTCCCTCTCCCCAGCCACTTCCTCCAGCTCTTCAGGGGGGGATGCCAAGGTGTTCACAGACCAGCCGAGAGACGTAGTCCCTTCAGCATGTTCTGGGTCAACCACCGGGGTCTCCTCCCGGTCAGACATGCCCGAAACCCCACCCCAGGGAGGTGTTCGGGAGGCATTCTAATCAGATGCCCGAGCCACCTCAACTGGCTCCTCTCAACGGGAAGGAGCAGCGGTTCTACTCCGAGCTCCTCCCGGACGACCGAACTTTTCACCCTATTTCTGAGGGAGAGCCCCGCCACCCTGCGAAGGAAGCTCATTTCAGCCGCTTGTTTTCACGATTTACGTATGTATTTATATTAATTGTGCATTTAAGCAATGGGCTTATTCATTTATACAGTGCGACTCGAAGGTTTGGACAATTTATATGGAAATATGCCTGTATATACATATGCTTGAAATGACCTCTGACAAATCCAGACTGAAATCAAACACACTGTGTCTTATTTAAACCACACAAATTAATTTGTGTGGTTTAAATAACACACTGTGTCTTATTTAAACCACACAAATTAATTTCTGTTCTTATACTGAACTGTCTCTGCCTTCTCACTGCTGCTAATTACATACTCATCGTTACAAAGAGAACACGGTGCAATCTGGCTGCCAATTAAGGCAATTGCAGGAAGGGAGACAGTCTCAGACAGGAATCTGGCAACCCAGTGATGGATGAAGTACTACAGGTACTCCAGTGTGTGCACTACAGATAGATTCCCATGTGAGTTTAACTTCCTGCTTGCAGTTTTTCTTGGGCGGATCGTACTAAAATGTTTCTTTAACAATATTTGGATTAAACATTGTATGTTTTATTTGATCAAAGTACTGAAAGAACCTCACCGAGAACCGTCCCTCAGCTGCATACATTTCCCAAGCTTTGCCACAGAAGTATGTTTATCTTAGTTAGCTTTTTAAATCCATTTTTTTAACCAGAAAAAAAATCAAAACTTATCAGTAAAATCAAAATTAGCTCTAAACCATTCACGTAGGCCGACGTGCACTGTAGCCAACCAGCATTACGCCGTATTAATGCAAGTACTCCATTTCCCAGAATCCACAGCCAATCAACTACAGACCTAGTCACATGACTGTCACATGATCCACTACCTTCGCCTACTTCCCCCATTGCAAATCACAACCACCTGTTTCCAATTAGCACACTGTTCATAAATAACCCTGACGTCCTGCGCCTCATTGTGACCTCATATCATTAGCACGCTTCTGGAGATGGTAGTGAGCTGTTAGTCTGCGGGTAATCTTTTCCCATATAATCCTTGTCTGCCTTGTTTATTGAGCTTCTCCCGGTGTTGTAACATCTGGCTTCTAATCATTTTACATGATCATATAATATATCTATAAATCCTTTTTTATTTCTCTGTTTTGTTGGTTGAAAAAAATCTGCAGCCTCTTCGATCCAAACCCTCTGTAGACTTGACTACAGTTGAATATTCATTCTCATTCATCCATTCATTTTCTGAAGCGCTTAATCCTAATTAGGGTCGCAAGGAGGCTGGTGCCCATCTCAGCCGACTCTGGGCGAGGTACACCCTGGACAGCTTGCCAGGCCATCGCAGGGCAGAAACGCGCTGACGGCTATGCAGCCTGCTCTTGATGAAACTCAGCAATGGTTCTTTTACACGCCTCTCACCACAGACAGTGAGAGACGTGGCTGGCATTTCATAACCCAGTTAGCTGCACTGGGGGAACAGCAGTGACATCCCACTGACAGTGGGGCTTGAACCCCCGACCTCGGGATCAGTAATCCAGCACCCTCCCACTGGGGCTCTACTGCCCCCAGTTAAATGTCTAGTTTGAAACTTCATCTTTAGTTACAGCGCTCTCATTTTTTTTCCTACTAATATGGACATTGTTTGGTTTCAGACAACTGATCAGGAAATGTACCTGCGCTAACATTAATGTAGAATCACTTTTACATTTACAGCATTTGGCAGACACTCTTATCCACAACGACTTACAGTTAAATATTCATTCTCATTCATCCGTTCATTTTCTGAACCGCTTCATTTTAGAACTGCTTTGAAGTCACTATCAGTGAACACATTCTGATGCTGGTTCACTAGGACGTAGGCTACGTATACCATCAGAATGAACCTATATACTGTATGTGTCGTACTCTGGCTCCATAAACAAGCTAACCGTAGGCAAATCAGTTAGAATGTATAGGCTGGAATATCATCGGCAAATGAATTATTATCAATTAGTAATTTACTTAGCTAGCATTTAGCTTTTGCTCTTTCAGCATCAAACCTGCGTTCGCATGATTCTAGAAAGCTAAAGCTAGTGGATTAACGTGGGATTTTTTGTTTTAAGATATCTTCTGACTAAATTTGGTCTGGACTCTTTTTCACAAATACTCCAGGGTCTCTTCTGGGTCGGACATGCCCGAAACGCCACACCAGGGAGGCGTTCGGGAGGCATTCTGATCAGATGCCCGAACCACCTCAACTGGCTCCTCTCGACGCCGAGGAGCCGTGTTTCTACTCCGAGCTTCTCACCCTATCTCGGAGGGAGAGCCCCGTTACCCTGCGAAGGAAGCTCATACTCAAACAAATCAAGGAGTACTTAAAGTGATAATGAGCATTTAGTGCATTTAGCATCTGATTACAACCTGACAGGCTCTTACTTTTTTTTCCTCCCTGAGAATAACTATAAGACTGTTTCTGTGACACTGTACCCATGAGTTTGGTCCTAACTGTCAATCAAACCATAACTGCATCATTTTTTTATCCACTCCAAGCTACAGAGAGCCTCAGAACACTAGTCCAGATCATTCCGGGCCACGTGAACCCCTGCTCATGGCTACTTTTCTTCTTAGTCAATGCACACATCATTGCCAGCTTCTTATACATCTCAGTACTCTTATATTCTACCAAAATACATCCTTGTCCAATGTGGCACTATTACAGAAAACAGATCACATGCACGCCATCAGTGCAAAAGAACTGTAGTGTGTATGTGGTGTGTTCATATCCCCTTTGAAACATTAGTACGTTTAATAGCACGTCTGAATTACTGTAATTACCAGACGGCACCTCGGAGATTCAAAGCTATTCATCAATTCGGATTCTGAAATGAGTTGTTTCTATGGCAACACACACACACACACACACACACACACACACACGTACACACCAGCCAAAACACACACACGCTGATCAGACACACTGATTACTTTGAGAACCTGCAGTTAACTCAACTATACCGCATATAATTCATTATTTATAAGGAAAAATGCTGTGAGCTCAAAAGCTAGACTCTGATATAGTGTCGAGTTTGTGATGAAGTGGTGAGAGCTTAAAAAAAATCCTTTCATAAATCAAATTTTTAAATAGAATTATTTGAATTCCAACCCCGACCTCTCGGTCAGTTTGTCAGGTCATCATAGTACCTACATGCATTCATTTATTCATTAATCCTACCAGGGTCGCAGGTATGCTGGAGTCTATCTCAGCCGACTCTGGGCAAAAAAGGGGTATACCCTGACCACCTTGACAATCCACATACAACTATTCGCACCCTGGGGGGCAATCTGGAACAGCCAATTAGCCTAATGTGCATGTCTTTGGACTGTTGGAGGAGACCAGAAAACCCGGAGGAAACTCGCCCAAGCACGGACAGGGAACATGTAAACTCCACACAGAAATGCTCCGGCCGAGCCCAGGCTCAAACCCAGAGCCTTCTTACAACGAGGCAGACATGCTAACCACTTCCCCATCATGCCGTCTGTATTTTTATTGTTGCTAGCAAAATTTCTGCTTGCTATAAAACAAGTTAGAGTACAGCAGTGCTTGGGATAGCACTCTCACCTTACAGAAAGAAGGTTCTGGGTTCAAACCTCACTCCCTGTACTTGTGTAGGTTTACTTACGGTGCTCTGGTTTCCTCTCTTTTCGCTCTTTTCCTTTTTAGGGCCATGGATAAGCTGGAGCCTATATATCTGAGCGAAGGCAGGTTACAGCCGGCCAGTCCGTCACAGGGCCAGCACACACCATCAATCACATTCTCACTCACATCTAGGGGCAATCTGGAATCGCCAGTTAGTCTAATGTGCATGTCTTTGGACTGTGGGAGGAAACCAGAGTGCCCGGAGGAAACCCACACAAGCATGGGAAAAGCCCGGGACCCGAAACCAGGACCCAGGTGTGAATATGGGTGTGATTATTTGTTTGTGTCGGTGTTGGCCCTGTATATGTTGCCAGGCGGCATGGTGGCGCAGTAGTTAGCATGTTCGCCTCACAGCAAGACGGTCCTTGGTTCAATTCCCGGGCTCAGGGTGTTTCTGTGTGGAGTTTGCATGTTCTCCCCGGGCTTGCAAGGGTTTCCTCCGTGTACCCTGGTTTCTTTTCACAGTCCAAAAACATACATAGTAGGCTAATTAATGGTTCCAAATCGCCCCTATGTGTGAGTATGAGTGTGAATGGTTGTATGTGTGTTACCCTGCAATGGCCTGGCGAGCTGTTCAGGGTGTACCCCGCCTTCGCCCAGAGTCGACTGAGATATTACTAGCAGTGTTTTACAGGTCTGATATTATCATTAGTATAAATATATCGTATAAACATTATAATATATGTACAATAATGACAGGATTAATAATATAATGTATGGAGGGATATGAGGATCAAATTTTCGATTCTGATTGGTCAGAAGCATAAGGTGTCGACTCGATTTGTATGATTTGCATCATTAAAGAAATTCTTTTTAAATAAACTCCTACCATGGCACAAATCTATGTTTACAATAATGTTTCAGTATTTTTTTTTTATCCCCAAAGACACAACTGTTTTATCCTTAACTAGTTTTAATAAACATGGTTTCCTCTCATTTGTCTGCAGCTTCACCATTTTTCCTTTGTGTGTGTGCACAAATTACCGGCCTCTGAGCGAAAATCATGCCCCCCGCTGTCAGCACTGTGAAATAATTATGGTGTGAAGAACATAGTGTAACATCGGAGACTGAGACGGTACGAGAGTGGAAAGAGATAAAGAAATGGAGAAAACCACGAGACATGGCTGTGAACCCAGGCTTTGTCAATGATGGGAATCCCTGCTGTCCAGTAACTGCAATATTATTCATATTTAACACAAATCTGAATAAACATGGCAATGCTTGTGCTTTAGAACGAAGACTCATCACCGTATTTGTTTATCAGAGACACATGACAAGCTCCCTTCTATCATAATCACATTACCGGGTGGCCAGCATCATGGATGAGGATGTGAAGTATTGTGCTGACAAATGGTTGACAGAAGTGTTTACTTGAACCATCCATCCGTCCATTTGCTGAACTGCTTAATCCCACTAGGGTCATGGGGAGGCTGGAGCAGCCTTATTGGGTTTCCTGTGATGGGCACGCATGGACGCCGGACAGACACAACAAACATCCAAGCCATATTCCATGACTATTGTGCTTCGCTCAGGTGCTCCACTATAACCAGTCAACCTGGGTTCAAGTTCAGGGCTCGGTGAGGGCGTTTCTGTGTGGAGTATGCATGCTTTCTCTGTATTTGCCTGGGTTTCCTCCAGGTAGTCTGGTTTCCTCCGACAGTTCAACAACACGCACGTTACTGTAATTGTCTGTTCCGGATTGCCCCAAGGTGCGAGTGTGTTGGCCTGGTGGTGGTCTGGCAAGCTGTTCAAGGTGTAACCTGCCTTCGCCCAGTGTTGGCTGAGATAGGCTCTAGCCTGATCCAATAGGATTAAGCGGTCCAGCGAATGAGTGAGTGAGAAGGCATTTTAGTGAGTCATGTCATGCCCGCGATGGTACAAAATGTCATGATAGTTTACATCCAGTGATATGAGCTACCGCGACTTCTCTTCCGCGGACACAGGAATGTCATATCACACTCATGGGCTGCCATGACAGATTTTATGCAGGCTAATGAGTGTCAGGTCATAACCTGTCATAAGATGTCATGACGGTTTACATGCAGTGACGTAAGACTGTCACACTGTACCGTGTCATGCATGTTTACCAACCTAAAAGACCAATCGACAGGTGACGCCATGGTTTCCTCCATCATCATGATGAAAGAGTGATGGACACTAACTAGCCAGAGGATCAGGGAACCGGACTATTCACTTGTAAGTACGACTTTTCGACTGACAAACTTGTACATACCACAGATCTGCCAGCACATGACATCGGATAAGTTTTCAGAGAGTGTGATGATGTCACGGACAGATGTGATGAAATTTAAATGCTCAAAGCATCTAAGGTCTAAAAGCCTGATCTCAGCATCTCAATCTCTTCCATCTCACACACACAACACACACATAAGACAACACACACAAGAGCACATTACTGCACCTAGACAGTACATACACCCACACCCACATACACACACACACACCCACACACACACACACACACACACACAGACACACGCACAGACACACGTGTTCAGCTGAGAGAGAAGTCACATGGAGGAGCCACTTACAGGAATTCCTCTTGCTGCTGCTGCTGCTGCTGGATCGTGGAGAAGACATGCGGCTGGAAGATGAAGATGAAGCACGCCAAGCTCTCAGTGATGGGATGTGCAGGGAATCCACTCACAGCTCGACTCTGCTACCACTCATCCTGACACACACACTCGCTGACCGCCACACACACGCCTTCCTTCAGGAAGCGATGCTGCGGCGTGAGGTGCTGTCAGAGATGGCGTGTCTGAGTGTGTGTGTGTGTGTGTGTGAAGTGCTAAAGCTGTCTGATTGACTGGGAGGCAAACCTAAGAGTGTGTAGTAGCTGGGAACATACCACTCAGGATAACTGGGGGTGGTGATAAAAGAGGGGAGGCGTGGAGGGAAAGAAAAGAGACAAGGAGACAGAGGAGAAGTGCAGAGTAAAGGAGAGGGAAAGAAGATAGAAAGGGGAAGGGAATGAAGGATACATTGGAGAAATGGAATGAAAATGGGGAAAGATAAATTACTGAGAGGCGGGGGGGGGGGGGGTG
>JAQMYF010000022.1:40697096-40710850 GCA_030014195.1 Neosilurus mollespiculum | reverse complement strand
ATGGGCGCCAGCCTCCCCCGTGACCCTAATTAGGATTAGGATGCAGGGAGGCTGGCGCCCATCTCAGCCAACTCTGAGCGAGGGCAGAGTACACCCTGGACAGCTCGCCAGGCCATCGCAGAGATAATAATATATGTTGATAAATAGATGAGATAATGTCTTGAAATTATGAGATAACTTGTAGCAATAAAATATCTGGGGGGGGGAAAGAAATATTTTGAAATGACGTTATTACTGGAAATGCAATCAGAGAGCGCAAACCTCCACCAAGCTAGTGCAATGTTATATTATAGGTTGTAGTGACAGATGATGTGATGATGTAGAATTATGGTGCCCCCTTGTGGCCTGTTTGGCAATTATTTTTAAACTTTTAATTTTTTTTCCTCCCGGCGCACTGTGTGTGATTCCCACCCAGGAGGTAATAACCTGAAAGAACAAGATAATAATGAGATAATAATAAAATGAGATAATGAGATAACTCGTAACAATAACATGTCTTAAATTAATGATATATTTTGAAATAATAACAACTATATCTGATAGCTCTAGCTAGATAGATAGCTCTATTTTTATTTCCTATGGTTATCACATCCATCTCACAGCAAAAAGGTCCTGGGTTCGAGTCCTGGGCGGAGCGTTTCTGTGTGAAGTTTGCATGTTGTCCTCTGTGCTTGTGTGGGTTTCCTCCATGTACTCCAGTTTCCTTCTACAGTCCAAAAACATGCACATTAAGATAATTGGCTGTTACATGTGTAAATGTGAGTTTGAACTGTTGTGTGTCTGTGTTGGCCCTGCGACAGGTATGGTGAGCTGTTCAGGCTATACCACACCTTCACCCAGTTTCGGCTGAAATCGGCTGAGGCTCCAGCCTCCCCGTGACCCTAATAGGATTAAGCGGTGAGTAAGAGAGAATTTTTAATCAAATTTGCAGAGAGAATGGATGTCAGAGTCACTGTCATAGTAATGAGTCAACTAGAATCAATAGTATTGAGGTATAAATATATTTTAGAATTGGATGATCATTACTGAAGTTCTTTACTAAACTTATTCCACTTTTGTGCATTAGCATGTGGGCGCCATCTACTGGCTATTACTTTCAATCCTGTACTAAACCTGCACATTTTACTTGCACATTTCTTAATATGAAGGCAAATTTTTTCTTTTTTTTTAAATAATCTCTTTAATAACAATAAGTTAAAAAAAAAATTCTAAAATAAAATCGACTGATAATAATTAAAAATAGGTTGTGGCATGGTGGCGCTGTGGTTAGCACGTCCATCTCACAGCAAGACGGCCTGGGTTCGATTCCGTGTGGAGTCTGCATGTTCTCCCCGTGCTTGCGTGGGCTTCCTCCGGGTACACCGGTTTCCTCCCACAGTCCAAAAAACATGCACAGTAGGCTGACTGACTGTTCCAAATCACCCCTAGGTGTAAGAGTGAGTGTGAATGGTTGTATGTGTGTTGGCCCTGCGACGGCTTGGCGAGTTGTCCAGGGTGTACCCCGCTGTCTCGCCCAGAGTCGGCTGAGATAGGCGCCAGCCTCCGTGCGACCCTAATCAGGATAAGGTTAGAAGCTTAGAAAATGAAATGAAATTTTGTGATGCTTCACATGAAGGCGTAATGTTGATGATCTGCCTGGTGAGGGCGTTATACATCATAAAACTGATTTCACCTGATAAAACATGCTCAGTACCCTCAGTGCATTACTGTTCATCATCATATTCTGATTCCAGACCACATCTTATTTTATTATCTTAATTTAATCAAAGCAACTCAATTACTCCAGCTGATTTTGAATCACGGTCATCACGTGACAACATGGAATCTGCCTCGGGATGACAGGAGGTGCACTCCGCTTTAACATACTATGGAGTCGCAGGGAGGATAGAGCCTGTCTCAGGGCGAGGGTGGGGTACACCCTGAACAGCTCGCCAGTACATCGCAGGTCCAACACACACACACACACACACACACACAAAGCCATTCACACTCATACTTCCACCAATTTGAAACACCCAATCGTTGTTCCAATAATGTGGATGCTTTTGGCCTGTGGGAGGAAACCGGAGCACCCAGGAAAAAACCCCACGCAAATACAGAGTGGACATGCAAACTTTACACGGAAATGCCCACGCCAGGCCCAGGACTCGAACCCAGGACCTTCTTGCTGAGATGCGTACATGCTAACCATTATGCTACCATGCTAACCCTGTAGTTAGACTATTTATTTATTTCATTTGTTTGCTGATTGTTTTTTGTATCTTAATTTTTATTTTTTATTTATAAATTTTAGAATTCCCTTTACTTATGTTGGAAAACACATTGAGGATGGACACTCACTTAGTGCCAAGATACAAATAATAGAATATTTAAATCAAAATATTCATAACAGAAAGAAAGAAAGAAAGAAAGAAAGAAAGAAAGAAAGAAAGAAAGAAAGAAGGAAAATCTACAGTAAAACAATTTTTATTTTTTATTTAAATAAATAATTATAAATTAATTTATATATTTTATTTTATATTGAATGAATAATTTAATTCATTATTTAATTTAATGTTTAACACTAAATAATTAACATTGAAATATATAACAAGGAAAAGAATATTGAGAGAGAGAGAGAGAGAGAGAGAGAGAGAGAAAGAGAGAATTACCAAAAAGCAGTAGGTATAAAAGCAAAGGATAGACTATAAAATAAGAAGGGAAATAAGAAAGAAAGAAGAAAGTATGTGTAAACAAAACATCTGACGAAAGAAAGAAACCCTTGTAGTGCTATAAAGGAATGAAACCCTTGCTGATGTTGCAGTAACAGTGATTGCAGATAGTGGTGTTAAAACAGATACAGGGGTGCATCTTCTGCTCCGTATCCCACATCAGGAGCACATCTGTCACAGCAGCCCTGTAGAAAAACACAGAGATACAGATACAGCACGTTGTTTTGAGCTCTTGTGAACTCTCTGTCTCACAGCAGGCAGTCATGTGCTTGAGCTCTGTGGTAATTTCAGGTTTGGGAGCACAGCAGAGAGGTTTTCTGGAAGTGTGTAAACACAGAGGAGAAACAGCAGACCTGCTTTAACCAGATGGTTAACTCGCTCGGTGGAGGAGGCTGGCGTGATGCCCGACTGAGTAACATCCACACTGAGCACTCTCTCTCTGACTCACACACACACACACACACACACACACACACACAGTCTCACACACACACACACACACACACACACACACACACACACACACACAACGGTCATCATTCAAGGTGAAATTGGACCACAATCCATCCGGAGTGTGTGGGATTTATTTATTTATTTATTTCCCAGGTACCTTTAATATTAAATTTTATATTTAAAAAAATTATATTTAAAATTTTATTTTATAAATTTAAAAAGTTGCATGATATTATTGTAATTTTTTATAGTTATAAAATTGGAAATATAAAAATAACCATAAAACAATCTGTTAAATTTAGTGTCAAACTAATGTATGCAATTTAGCACTTTGTTGAGGAACTGCACACTGAATATTTCTGTACTTGTGTAATGAGACTATTGAGGCTGGTGCCCATCTCAGCCGACTCTGAGTGAAGGTGAGGTACACCCTGGACAGCTCGCCAGAACATCGCAGGGCCAACACACATATTACCATTCACACTCACTCTCACACCTAGGGGCGATTTGGAACAGCCAGTTAGATTACTATGCATGTTTTCGGACTGTGGGAGGAAACCGGTGTACCAGGAAGAAACCCATGCATGCATGGCGAGAACGTGCACGCTCCACACAGAAATGCACCGAGCCCGGGAATCAAACCTGGGCCCTCTTACTGTGAGGCGGATAATATAAAAAAAAATTAATAAGCATTTTAATTATTATACAATTTCATAATATATTACAAATTCAAACTATAAATAAATAATAAATCCAAATTATTTGACAATATTTATTCTACCATGGTCGCAGAAAGGCTGGAGCCTATCTCAACTGACTCTGGGCAAAGCCGGGGTACACCATGAACAGCCTGTCAGTCCATCACAGGGCCACCACATACCCAAACTATTCACTCTCACACTTACACCTAGGGGCAGTTTGGAACAGCCAGTTAGCCTGAGGTGCATGTCTTAGGGCTGTGGGAGGAAACTGGAGTACCCAGAGGAAACCCACACAAGCACGGGGACAACATGCAAACTCCACAATGCTGTGAGGCGGACGTGCTAACCACTACGCCACCGTGCCGCCCTTATTTGCATTCAGTATACATCCATACTGCAATTCCTGGTCACAGAGACCCCTGAAAAACTCCGAATGTGGTATAATCAAGACCAGCTTATTCTGAAGTTAAAGTCTGAGCCATTACAGTTTCATTGAAAGCACAGTTTTTATCCAAGAGGCTATTTTCTCTTAATAAAAAAGAGAGAAATCCAGCCCGATGGGACTCGGCATGAGAGGCCAGTGAAGTGCAGCCAATTTGTTGCGTGTTATTTGTTATTCTGAACCTTCATTAAATGTGGATGAGTGGAACAACTTACTATCAATAAGGCATGAGAAAACACACTCCTGTTCCTTATAAAAGGTTCCTCAGGCTGGAAATAAAAGAACACTGCAGGAACACAATAACATTCTCAGCAGCACTGGAGAAGGACACTGCACTAAAGTGCAGACTTTTATATAAACAAGTTTGGAAAAAAAAAAATCTTATTTATGTCACAATCTTAAGAGACATGTTCTCTTTCTGCACAATAAAGTCAGCACTATAGCGCTCTATGTGTGTTTTGGGATATGGATAAGCTACAAGATGCCCTTTAGTGTGCTGGGCTCATGATCGAGAGATCATGGGTTCAAATCCCCATTATAACCCCACCGTGCTAAGACCCCTGGGCAAGGTCTAAACCACAAGTGTGCTTCTGTCCACCCAGCAGTATAAAGGGAAGGTAACCTGCGCTGGACTAGCTACTTACTGTCAGAAATAAAAAGGCACGTTTTGAGTTTGCCAAAAAAGGCACATGGGCCGAATATATGGAGGAAGGTGGTCTGGTCAGATGAGACTAAAATTGAACTTTCTGGCCACCAAGGAAAACGCTCTGTCTGCCGCAAACCCAACACATCCCATCATCCCAAGAACACCATCCCCACAGTGAAACATGGTGGTGGCAGCATCATGCTGAGGGGATGTTTTTCAGCAGCAGGGACTGGGAAACTGATCCGAGTCGAGGGAAGGATGGATGGTGCTAAATACAGGGGTATTCTTAAGCAAAACCTGTTTCAGTCCGCCTGTGATTTGAGACTAGGACAGAGGTTCTCCTTCTAGCAGGACAATGACCCGAAGCACACTGCTAAAGCAACACTCGAGTGGTTTAAGGGGAAACATTTAAATGTGCCGGAATGTCCTAGTCAAAGCCCAGACCTCAATCCAGTTGAGAATCTGTGGTCAGACTTGAAGATTGCTGTTCTCAAGTGGAAACCAGCCAACATGAAGGAGCTGGAGCAGTTTTGTCTTGAGGAATGGGCAAAAATCCCAGTGGCAAGATGTAGCAAACTCATAGAGACTCATCCAAAGTGACTAGCAGCTGTAATTGCCACAAAAGGTGGCTCTACAAAGTACTGACTTTGGGGGGTGAATAGTTATGCACGCTGAAGGTTTCTGCTATTTTGTCCTATTTGTTGTTTGCTTCACAATAAAAAAAAAATCACATCTTCAAAGCTGTAGGCATGTTGTGTAAATTAAATGACGCAAACCGTCAAGCAATCCGTTTTAATTCCAGGTTGTGAGGCAACAACACATGAAAAATGCCAAGTGTGAGGTGAATACTTTTGCAAGGCGCTGTAGATTTCCATGCAGCATTATAATAAATGATTAAAATCAGCTTTAGGGAAGGAGTCACTCAACCTGTGTGCTCATTTTCATGCACTGCAAGTTTTACAGCCCCTGTGATGCCAAACGCTCATCTGATATAAACGAGATGGTTATACACTCATAAAACACATAAAGTCTTTGATTGAATATTAACATGATGTAGCACAGCGATAAAATAACCGAAGTAAACAACAGGATTGATGTCAGTTGTGAACGTCTGTAAAACTTTAGATCAGATTTGAGTTTGTTTTTGTTTTAAAGTGTGTGCATTTGACTTATTAGCAATTTTATTTGGGTGGCGTAGTGGTTGGCACGTCCGCCTCACAGCAAGAAGGTCCTGGGTTCAAGTCCTTGTCGCACATTGATGATCCGTACGTCAAGTAAGTTATGGGTAAGGTTTGTGTAGGTTAAGAACACGCTGGTATAAGTTTTAGTTTGGCGAGGTCGACGACAAATTTTGTGCATGCACAAAATTTTCTACATATGCTGACGTATGACTCATACGTTCCTCATACACTGGCCATAAGTTGTACGTAAGTTATGCGATCGTTCACCCACCTCACAAGTAAGTTACTCATAATTTGAATATAATGTCTAGCGTACTTTAAACCTAAGTATAACTTGAACCAACGAATGCCTAGCATGTCTAACCTATGCAGCAGTATATCCCAGACGATCAATCACGTGACGTAGCCAGCGCACGTCAGAAACGTGTACATATGTCAATATACATTGGAGATGAGTTCAATATAGGTTATCTATAAGTTTTCGATAGGTTCTGGATAAGTTACGAATGAGTTATAAGTTAAAAACTGGAATAACATCGATAGTTCGGCGTATGGCAGCGTTTTATAGAAATTTGTCATCTGTTGGCAAAAGTTCTATAAATCAGTAATATGTGACAGGGGCTAACCCTAAAGAAAATTGTAGCTAACTTTTTTTTCGCAAGCCTAGCGCTAACATACTCTCCGAGAAGTGTGTCTGAATTTGCTTAGTACATTGTATCAGCGTTTGTAGTGCCGCACTGAGACAGTGTTAGCGAAGACACACACTCACACACCTGAGCAGTCCCTTGATTCCGGCATCTGCAGCAAAGTTTTTGTGCTGAACACACACACATGTGCATCAACAGGCAAGGAACATAAGAACGGTGTTTACTTCTAAAGATGGATCGATGTGGAAATGTTGTTTTGATATCTTTTTTTTTTTTTTTTTATCACTCTCATGTCCTAAACTTTGATCAGGGTTTACAGTGTTTTCACTACGCAGCGCTCAATAAAAATGGCTACAGTTTAACTATGATTCCTGTCCCATATGACCCACATCCATGATTTAGCTTCATATACTATATATATATATATATATATCGTTATACTGAGCAGGCAAACATTCTCCTCTTGGATTAAATCCTGTTATAATGTCAGCATCCATGAAATGTTGTTCTGCTGTTATTGGCTTATTCCTCTGTGCTAACATACAATCCTTCCACACAACCCACAATAAAATTGCTGACTATGTTGGCATGCCTCTGCTGGTGTTTACTCTTACTGTCACTCACAAATGCAGCGAGCTCCCAGTGAGGGCACTTAACCAGTGCAGTCCTGCCACAGCCTCACCAATTCATGACCATCATTCACACCTGTTCACCTTCAAATTAGAACAACTAAAACCAACCGGTCAGCAATAACACACTTCCTAACAAGGCCATAATGTGTAACAGAGACACTCAGGTGGCGTAGTGGTTAGCACCTCCTCCTCAGAGGAAGAAGGTACTGGGTTCGAGTCGCAGGCTCAGGCGTGTCTGTGTGGAGTTTGCATGTTGTCCCTGTACTTGTGTGGGTTTCCTCCGGGTATTCTGGCGTGCTGTTCAGGGTGCACTCCGCCTTCGCGCAGTGTTGCGGTATTTTGCCATCATTTGCAGAACTAGGGTCACAGGGAGGCTGGAGCCTATCTCAGCCGACACCGAGCGAAGGCGGGGTGCACCATGGACAGCTTGGCAAGCCATCACAGGGCCAACACAGACACAACCATTCACACTCACACTCCAACCTACGGGCAATGTGGAACAGCCAGTTAGCCTAATGTGCACGTCTTTGGACTGTAGGAGGACACCGGAGTACCCGGAGGAAACCCGTGAAAGCACAGGGAGAACATGCAAACCCCACACGGAAACGCCATCTCCGAGCACAGGACTCAAACCCAGAACCTTCTTGCTATGAGATGGACATGCTAGACTTAAAATCATTCTTGCTTTATTTATTTATTTATTTTACAAAGATTATATATTAGTTGTATATGTATTATATATAACTGCAAAAGATAGTTATATACAATTATAAGCCATTAAAGATTATTGTGTGACTTGTGTATACAGTATATAGAGAAAGTATGTAAAATAAGCACTTTTTGTTTTAACCACATATTAACCTGAAATATTTTAGATCGGCACTGCAGAGATCAGAGTTTCTTCTCGTCGGAGAAATCCCTGTTCCTGTTATCTCCATCTGCTTCCTGTAACTCAGATGTATTTTTTTTTCTCCTGTTCCGACAGATAGAAGACCCCAGAGTGCTGCAGGTCTTTCTCTCTGGAGGACACGACCGAGTTTAGCTGACAACCAAGTCATGTTGAACATGTACCAACATGAGTGGAGGATATGAGCGAACGCAGTGTGTGTGTGTGTGTATGTGTGTGTATGTGCGTGTTTGTGTGTCTGAGGACAAGTGTAAGGAAAGTGAAGGCAAGTGTGAGCAAACAGAGGCAGGTAGGAACAGATTCATTCAGCGTTTAGACACGAGCGGACCTGCACTGAGGACTTGAGGGCAAGTAGTGGATCACTGACTAGCAGGTCACAACACCTCCAGACAAGCCCTGGTCCTCTAACACACACACACACACACACACACACACACACACACACACACACACACACATGTGGGGGATTCTGACTTTGTGTTTGTATACAGAAGTGTTTGTATATAAAGAACAGTCTCTTTCCAACACGACCACACCAGAGTCATCCAGCTAAAGTGTTTGCAGTCTTCATGAAGAAAACATTTATTTTTACGTCTCTCTGTTAGCCAAGAATGTTAGCGCCGAATCCGAGGTTAAGGATGTTAGACCCATCGCGTTTACACAAGCACAAAACGAATGTGGCCTAATACTGTCATGTGTCACGTACAGTTTGTTCAAGAGTGAGAAACGGTTAGGATGGGAATGTTTTGTTTATGCTGGTGAATGTTAGACACTAGAACAAATCAAGGGCTCTCAAACAAGCTCCTAAAATACCGAGGGAATTTTTTCCATAGGGGCTAAGGTTGCTTTACTCAGGACATGGACCAATGTCTAGACAATTTCTTGTTTTCATCTGGATTCGGAAAGTACCAGAGACACAATGTCTCTTCAGGTCATTTATTCATGGCTCAGTAAGCCAGCACCCCACCAGGCCACCTCTGCCCCTCTCTTCAGGTCAGCGCCCTGTATTTATTTCATTACCTTTTTTTTTCTTTTGAGTGGCAAGGTGGCTTTACTGAGTGGCTGAAGGTCATGGGTTTGAATCTTATCTAAGAACTTTTCTGTATGGAGTTTACATATTATCCTGAGTTTCCTCAGGGTTCTCAGGTTTCCTCCGACAATCCAAATGCAATCCGTGCTCATTAGGGTCATTAGGGTTCCAGTTGCCCTTAGGTGTGGATGTGAGTGTAGGCGAGTTGTTTAGCCCTCGCCCAGTGTCGGCTGAGATCCCCTAGGAATAAGGATTAAGTGGTTCAGCAAGTGAGTGAGTGAGTTCCATGTTCTCCCCGTGCTTGCATGAGTTTCCTCTGGGTTCCCAGGTTTCCTCCTACAATCCAAAGCCATGCACGTTCGGTCAACTCTTTCACTCACGCTCTCCTGCTACTAAGTTCATGAGGCGGCTGGCACCTGCCTCAGCCAACACACCCTGAACAGCTCGCCAGACCATCAACACAACCACACACAACCATTCACACTCACATCCACACCTAGGGACAATTTGGAACAGCCAGTTAACCGATTGTGCGAGTCTTCGGACTGTGGGAGGAAACACGAGTACCCCGAGGAAAACATGCAAAAACTCCGCACAGAAACACCCACGCCGAGCCCAGGACTCGAACCCAGGACCTTCCTGCCATGACAGGGATGTGCTACAAGCTTTTCCGTAACTCTGATTTTCTTTATGCTTGTGTATGTACTGTATGAGACCCATGCATTTCTGAGCACACTCAAGGCACGGCTGTTTCGCATTCAGTGAAACCGGAGAAATGGTGAAAGAATCTCCTCTAAGAGTCTCCTGTGAATAATTATATCATATTATAATAAGTCACTTCATAATGTGAATAATTAATGAATATATTCGTTGGGATCCAGTGTGATAAATGAACCTCAGTGACTTTATATTTTCCACTCAGTCAACTGGGAAAACTGCTTTTAAATAATAATTTTCCTGCATAACTGCGATAAAATGATTACCATTCCTCAGTTTAATAATCTTTATAAGAGCCATAAACTTGGCTAGTTATGTTAAAAATTACAGGAAGGGACACAGTGCCAATATTTCTGGAGCAGACTGCAAGGTTCTTGCCCTGGACAGTTTCCCAAGACCCAAGGTCGTGCATCCCATCGAAAGTCATACATCCCATCGAAATAAATAAATTCACAGGATGTGTTCCAACATCTTGCTGGATCGCTTCCTCCATCCAGTGAATCCATTTAAAATCCGCTTGATTCAGGTCCAGTGGGCAACCGTCATCGGAAGTGGAATAAAATAGGGGTTCGACTCGGAAACCATTGAGTTTCAGTATAACCCCCGAGGGCCAGTCTGTATCGGAAGTCATTAATGCAGAGGAAATTTGGTGCTATTTATTACAGAACAATTATTAGGAAGCTGGTGTGAAAAATCCTGGCACTTAATAGTTCAGTTACTGAATTCAATCCAATGCGCTTTAATGTCAAATTCAGTGAATAACGCTTTTATCGGCCCGGTGGCGCAGTGGTTAGCATGTCTGCCTCACAGCCAGAAGGTCCTGCGTTCGATTCCCAGCTCGGGACGTTTCCGTGTGGAGTTTGCATGTTCTCCCTGTGCTTGCATGGGTTTCCTCAGGGTACTCTGGTTTCCTCCGACAGTCCAAAAACATGCACATTAGGCTAGTTGGCTGCTCCAAATCACCCCTAGGAGTGAGTGTGAGTGTGAATGGTTGTGTGTGTTGTCTCTGCGATGGCCTGGTGAGCTGTCCAGGGTGTACCCCGCCCTCACCCAGAGTCGGCTGTGATGGGCACCAGCCTCCCCTCGACCCTAATTACGATGAGGCGGCTTAGAAAATGAATGAATAAATTTACTCTTTATAGTACGCTGTGGGGACGGTTGTGTAGTGGTTAGGGTGCTGGGCTCATGATCAGGAAGTCATGGGTTCCAATCCCCATTAGACCCCCGCTAAGACCTCTGGGCATGGTCTTAACCACAAGTGTGCCTCTGTCCACCCAGAAGTATTAATGGGTACCATTAAAAAATACTGGGAAGATAACCTGCGATGGACTAGCATCCCAGCCAGGAGGAGTTGAACTCCTAGTCGCTTCATGCTATGGAAACTGGGGATAAACACCAGCCTGATGAGCCAGTAGGCTCTGGTGTAAAAGCCCAACAGACTTACCTTTTACTTACCTTATAATATGCTAGCTGTCCATTCTGTGTTTGTGTTTTCTGTCAGTCTGGTGTTTTTACAGGGTTCTGGAAAATATATTCAAAGTTGCAGAATACGAGCCACACAACACTAATCCAGCCAATCAGCAATAAGCACAAACACCCCCTGTTTCTGATTGGCTGGAAAAGTATTGCGTGGTCAACTTATTCACTCACACTCACTCGTTTGCTGAACCGCTTAATCCTGGCTGGTGCCTATCACAGCCGACTCAGGGCGAAGGCGGGGTACACCCTGAACAACTCGCCAGACCATTACAGGGCAAAACATTCACACTCACGTCCACACCTAGGGACAATTTGGAACAGACAATTGACCTAATGTGCATGTCTTTGATTTGTAGGAGAAAACCAGAATACCTGGAGGAAACCCACAAAAGCACAGGAAGAACATGAAAACTCCACACAGAAGCACCCTTGCGGAGCCCAGGATTCGAACCCATGACCTTCTTTTTGCGAGGCGGACATGCTAATGACAAAGTCACCATGCTGCCCTTGATATTTAGCAAAGTAAAGTGTATAATTATTAATTTGGTAAAGCTTTATGAAAGGAGATAATTATTTAACACTTATGGAAAGATCCCCAGTGTCAGAAATTGCACGAGACGAGCAGATTACTGATTAAACAGGACTTAGTCGCTCAGTAGAATGCATGGACTAGATTCTTCCTTGCTTCCTTAACCTGAATTGAAAAAAATAAATAAAAAAATCCGCCAATCAAATTGACTAAATGTCAGAATTTCTTTCCCCCCCAGATTAATCCAGTTAAACACAATAGAACAGTATTCACATGAAAGGATGGATTGTAGAGAGTAAGAAAGCTCGGTATGTTATACTGCTGAGTTAATGCGTCTCCTGCTGCTACGGGGCTAATGAGATCATTATCAACAGTGATTAACTTCTGAGTGCGCGAAGCTGGACAACTTTACATTTGTTCTGTTTAATCACCATTGTGAGGGGGATGAACAGTGTTTAAAGAGGAAAGATGACTCGGAGAGGTTCTGTGCTTATTTACCACAGAGAGTTGCCATTCCCTGTTCGCTAAAATATGTTAAGAGCGGCATGGCGGTGTAGTGGTCAGCATGTCCGCCTCACAGCAAGAAGGTCCTGGGTTCGAGTCCTGGTCTCTATATGTTCGTCGTGCTTGCGTGGGTTTCCTCTGTGTATTCCGGTTTCCTCCAACAGTACAAAAACATACACATCAGCCTAACTGGCTGTTCCAAATTGCCCCTAGGTGTGAGTATGAGTGTGAATGGGTGTGTGTGTTGCACTGTGATTGTCTGGCGAGCTGTTCAGGGTGTGCCCCGCCTTTGCCCAGAGTCGGCTGTGATAGGCACCAGCCAGGATTAAGCGGTTCAGCAAATGAGTGAGTGTGAGTGAATGAGGTGACCACGCAATACTTTTCCAGCCAGTCAGAAACCTTCGCCAAAGTCGGCTGAGATGGACACCAGCATCCGCCGGTCCCTAATTAGGAATAAGCGACTTAGAAAATGAATGAATGCCCATTTGTGGAAATGATTGGCTACTTGAGTGATATACTGACCACCAAACCTTAAATGCCCCAGTTTTCATGTCAGAAATCTGGTCAACCTGGAGGTGATAGCGAGCTAACAGCTAATAGTGGTCACTACAAAAATACTACAGTGTATTACAGTATTACAAATATCGGACTACAGTGATGGGTGTTTGGTTTCATACTCGCTGTCACATGTGTGGTGTAGTTCTTAGCACGTCTGTCCTGGGTTCTGCGTGCATGTTCTCCCTGTGCTTGCATGGGTTACCTCCGGGTACTCCGGTTTCCTCCCACTGTCCAACAACATGGTTCACAATGGCCCCTTGGTGTGAGTGGGAATGGTTGAATGTGTGTTGCCCTGTGATGGTCTGGTGAGCTGTTCAGAGAGAGAGAGAGTGAGAGAGCCTTTGACAAATGATAAGGAAGGATAGCTGCACAAGTTTTTATGAGAGGATTTTGAACCTTCTTCCAGGGTGTCAAAATGATACAGATGTTACTGCGTCAATACTTGACCTACAGTTTTCACAGAGCAGCGGCAACTCCAAAGAATCGTTATCCTGATCGTCTGCAAAAACATTTTATGCTGCAGATATCATTCATTCATTCATTTTCTGAAGCGCTTAATCCTAATTAGGGTCGCGTGGAGGCTGGCGCCCATCTCAGCCGACTCTGGGCGAGGGCAG
>JAQMYF010000022.1:40659200-40673256 GCA_030014195.1 Neosilurus mollespiculum | reverse complement strand
CTCCGGACTCCTCCAGAAGTTTGACCCCTAAAAAAAAAAAGGCTTGACTTGACCCACACTGGACTCCTGTTGAACTAGTGTCCTGTTTCCCGCCATCTTGCAGGCTCCTGTTTTCACTCATTTATTTATTACTTTGTGATGTTGAAGGTTTTGTTTTGAATCGAATACCTTTTTTTTTTTTTTTCAGTCATGTGGAGACCATGTTACTGCTTAGTGATTCAGTCAACAGTGTCTTTCTTTTCTGTGTTTTCCTCTTAAGTCTTGAAGTCCACAGTCCGCTTTAAACAACTGTTTATCAGGTCCCCAAAAACTAAAATAAACTTGTTAGTCACTCTTTAACAGCAGAGCAGTTAAAACGGAGATGGTGCTTTCTTATCAGCTTGAGAAAGCCTTGTTTGGGTCATTTGTTCCATTTAAACGTTAGAACTTGTTCATCTTTAACACCGTGTTAATTATTGGCTCGATATTAAATACCAGTTGATGCTGACTCCTGAGGTATAGGTTAACCGCTGTGTTTTCATTCCGCTGGCATGATGATAATCTCTCTCACTCGTTTGCCGAACCGCTTAACAGTACTAAGTCGAAGGGGAAGCTGGAGCCTATCTCAGCCAACACTGGACAAAGGCCAAAAACACCCTGAACAGCTTGCCACCCCATCGCAGGGCAACACACACAACCAGTCATTATTCGCACCTAGGGTTAATTTGGAGCAGCCAGTTAGCTTAATCTGCATGTCTTTGGACTCTGGGAGGAAACCGGCGTACCTGAAAACCCAGGGAAGCATGGGGAGAACATGCAAACACCACAGAAAAGCCCTCACCGAGCCCAGAACTCAAACCGAACTCAAAACTCTGACCGTTGCGCCACTGTGACGTCCATGATAAACCTTCTGTCAAAAAAATCCTTAGTATATACGAACACAGGGTTTTTTTTTTTTTTTGTTTACATCTGCTTTTAATTTAAAATGAAAAGGCATTTTAGCATAACGTAAAGTTGTGAGTTCTTTGCAGGAAGAAATATTTTAAATAATAAATGTTGTTCAGGAATAAACTTGTTGAACCCCAGAGATTCCCTTGTAAACAAGCATGACGTGCATCTGTCATCATCTGGCCGGTGCTCTGTGCTAACACGCTAACGCTTACTCGGCAGCCTGTTCCTGCTTGCATGCCTAGCCGCGGACCATACGGGTGGGAATTGATGCCCCACCCACTGCTTTGACAAAAAGAAATTTGCAACATACATGGGCGTATAGTGTGAGTGTTTCAATACATCCTTCCCTCATTGTTTTTACATATAAGGGTATGTGGTATATTTTTGGAGCGCTGGAGTTCAAGCTGTAACCCACAGTAAAGTACAAGAAGGAACAAAATGGTGGCTACGTTTTTGCATGAAGTTTTCTTCTGTTTAAAATCTACTTTTGTCCAAAGACAAACTAAATAAAATAAAAAATGAACAGCCTGGGTTTGAAAGCTGGCCTTGAGGCAGTGTTATGTGCTCAGGTATGTGCACGTGCATACGAGCAGCTGTGCGAGGTGTCACAAGTTTACCTCGATAAGTCACATGGCAAACCAGTGCCTCTTGTTCCTGCTTGTGAACTACAGTAACCCCTGCGCTCTCATCTTCTCCTCCCTCCGTCTTCCATCCTTGTTTTGCCTCCTGGGTTAAACTGGTGCCGCTTGTTCTGTCTCGAAACACGGCCCGTGAACGAGAGTAACCTCTCGCTTCCTCCCTCCGTCAGCCCGCCTTTGTTTCGCTTCTCAGGTAGCTCATCACATGAGTGGCGTTCTCCGGTGTCGCCACAGGGAAGCGTGCTCTTACTCACAGCTCCTTTGTCTTTCCAGAGCGTGTTTGTTGTTCCACACCCCCAGACATAACGTGATCTTTATATCTTGTTTTTGTTTTGGACTGACCCAGCGTTGCTCATTCCTCGTCTATTATTACACCACATTCTCTTTTAATCTGAAGTCAATATTTATTCAGCCGGAGGTTTGGGCAGCGAGCTGACCTGCACGATTTTTTAATTTTTTTTTTTGTTTCTTGTTAAACGTATCGTGATTTAGGGCTGAAAGGGCAGGAAGCCGGGATTCCTCCCAGTCTCAGGACCCTGTGTTCTCATAGACGTCTGGACTTTTGTCTCTTACTGATTTTCTGAACCTCTTGATCTTACTATGGTCGTGGGGAGGCTGGAGCCTATCAACACCAACACTGGGCGAAGGCAGGGTACAGCACACTAGACCATCACAGGGCAACGACACACCTTAACCATGTACACTCACACGTAGGAGCATTTTGGGGCAGGCAGTTAGCCTAATATGCACGGCTGTGGGAGGAAACCGGAGTTCCCCGAGGAAACCCACATAAGCACAGAGAGAACATACAAACCCCACACAGAAACACCTTTGCCAAGCCCGGGACGTAAACCCAGGACGGTCTTTCTGTGAGGCGAACATGTGAATAAACTGTGGAGTAGAAGTTGCAGGAGTTCTTGAGTTTATGATTTGACTGAATCCAAAACAAGTCTTGTATTGTGGTATTCTTGTGGATCAGAAACGGAAGAATGAATCTTTGCATTTATTTCTTCATCCCACTCTGCAATTTATCACAGAGTCCGAATTCAAGTCCTCGGATCAGCTGTCAGCAGTTTAAAAAAAAAAAAAAAAAAATGAGAGGGGGAGAAAATGGCTCATCATGGATGATCAGAGCAGCAAAAATGTACTTTAGTATTAATCTTGGCACAAAGAAGGAACATCACTCCTTCACAGGAAATAGGTCGAATTTTAAATATTAAATTTTAGATATTCACATTGGAGGGTGGTAAAGCTTTCTATCGCATAAAAAAATAGAAAGTCATCCTCTCGAAATATTCCCACCCATCAAGTCTCCCAGCCTCCCAATCACATGCCCACCACCAACCAGGGAGGGGCTTTAGCAAGGAAGTGATGCTGCCACCCGCATCCTTATGAACTGCTTGCCCATGCGCATACAGGGGAGGCCTTACACCTTTGGAGGCAAAGCAGTATCCGCCCCCTTGTATGCATGAGCATACAGACACCCACGATTGGCTAGTGATCGCTGTAAGTGACAGGAATGTGAGAGTTTGCCATCCCTCTCTCCCGTGAGCGCTCAGCCAATTGGTTCCCATAGACACCCGTCAACCTGGATTCATGCGCCTTATGGGTGTGCCACTCGAGAGCCAATATCTTCTTCTTTTTAAGAGAGCAAGAGAAAATGATCATCGTACGTAAGTCATATTTTAGATGCCGCTTAACCAGATCTTCAGTGATCCCGATTGGTGTAGCGGAGTTTAGTTTTAGTGCCGTTAGAGTTGCTGTATTGTTTTACAAACTCTGTATCCTTTGCTTCGGTCTTCTTTGTGTAACAAGTCAGAATTTACTCCGCCAGCAGGTCGAGTTAGATTAACGCGGCATCAAATGTGCCATATTACAAGTACAAATTCAGTGCTGCACATGTTGAGGAGGAGATGTGGTGCTAAAGATAGAAGAAGCACAAAGAGCTGCTTAGCGCTTGCAAATTACAGCAACATCAATTTGGCATGGCGTTTTCAGGGCTTTTGCTTTTGTGGAAGGTTTAAAAACCGCTTAATGTACTTGTAGGCATGAAGAGGGAAGTCCAGATAGCGCACACCAAGGCAGCTTAAGCAGACTACCTCCTTATCACGCAGGAGCAAACTGGCAGGGTCGTGAATTCCAAATAGAACAGCAGTACATCTGGCTTTGGCTCCAACTGCGCCGGATGATAAGGTGTGTGTGTGTGTGTGTGTGTGTGTGAGGGAGGCAGGCAGCGGGGTGAAAGTCAAACCACTTCACACTCACTTTCAGGTTACGAAACACTGCCTCACCTCTGCTGTGTTTGCGTACTTTCACTGAGGGTGAATAAGGAACCGTAAACTCGTTTTGCTTCTGCTTTTACCCTGATAATTGTGCGAGGGTGGTTTGGTTTGGGATGGTTGTTCCTGTTATAGTGGTCTGTGTGTCAGTGTGCTTCGTGACTAGCTGTGCGCCGTACTTGAGGTTAAGCCGTACAGCGATTCGGTATTCAGGATGTCGATTGGGATCTCTGCTTTACGGATGTTCCCCAGTATTAAAATGCAGCTATGAATGAATAAAATGTAAAGAATAACATATTTCGGCTGAATCCCAACCCCTCCAGTAGGTGCTGTAGTCCGCAACGAGAGTTCGCTTCACTTTCATGCGTGTTGACCAAGCCGCTCAAATAGCTGCCGCCTGTTCCACTTCCTCAATCCTCATCTCGTGTGTCGTCTCTCTCTCTCTTTTCCTCGCTTTCTCTCTCAGGCACCTGTTCTTCATGCACGTTAAAGAGGATCTGCACCGTGGTCACCTGAACATGTGCTCGGAACAGGCCGAGGAGCTGTGCGCCCTCCTGGCACAGGCGGAATTCGGCGACTACAACCAGAACACTGCCAAATACTGGTACACCGAAGTGTGTGGGAAAGATCCGGATGAAGACACGGTTAACAGGTACGCCGACAAGTTTGTAATAAACAATTATTAAAAACGGCTGCACCGATTCGCGACTAAATAGACAGGAGCTACTTACACGGCTCATTTGAATACTCTGATTCTGATCGATCAGCAGTCTGTTACTTTTATATTGCGCAGCATAACTGACTGAATATAACCGACCGTTGCTATGTAGCACGCGTTTAGCAAGAGCTCTCCGAGAGGACATCCCCCTCCATATATGAATCGAAATCTCACAGTGTTAAAGAATTTGCTCCAGATCATCTCCAAGACTATTTCTAAACTTTTCCCTGGCCATAACCGCACCTCTGGTAGAAATTTCATGAAAAACACACAAACCGAGGGTAAAACATAACGCCCTTGGTGGAGGTAATCGATGTTTTGGTGATTATCCTGGTCATTTAAACCCCTTCCAGGTTATGTAAGACCTCTTTCTTGCCTTGTAATCCTGATCTCAGCAGTACAGGCTGAATGAGCGGTGACGGTTCCTCTTGGTTATGTCACAGACCCGATTGCCGAAGCCTCAGTTTGCGCAGGGGCGTTTGGGGAAGGGCCAAATAAAGCATTTGTGTTTGCGAGAGGTCAGGGTTCACGTCCACCCAAACACGGCAGTGTTTACCAGCTCTGCGACACACACGCGGTGTTTCTGTCTAAATAAAGCTTCTGTGTTGCCCTCGTTGATATCCTCCCAATGCTGGTCGGAATAAGTTTAATTAAGTGAGAGGTGATGTAACCACTTTGATCGCGGCCAAACGTGAAATAGAACCGGGGCCGTTAGCATGTCCGCCTCAAAGCAAGAAGGTCCTGGGTTCGAGTCTCGGGTTCAGTGATGGCTTGCCTGTGTGGAGTTTGCTCTCGCTGGAGATGTTCTCTCTGTACTTACGAAGGTTTTCTTCAGGTTCTCCGGTTTCCTCCTTCAGTTCAAAGGCATGCACATAAGGCTAACTGGCTGTTCTAAATTGCCCCAAGGTGTGAGTGTGAATGATTGTGTGTGTCGCTCTGTGATGGCCTGGCGTGCTGTTCACGGTGTATCCCCTGCCTTCGTCCACTGGCGGAGATGGGCTCCAGCATCCCTGTGACTTTAGTAGTAAGATTAAGTGGTTCGGCAAATGAGTGTGTCAGCTATTGTTCGTGTTTTTTTGGTACAGTCTGTACAGGAAATGCTGTAACTTTAATGCAGCTGTGTGTGCGCAAGCCGTTCAGCCAGTGACACGAGTGCTTTCGTCTCCCAGGAAGCCGTTGTAAAGATGCTGACTTCGACGTTAGGAGCTTTGCCTCAGGTGCACCGAGCGAAAGCACCCTGCCAGATAATGTTCTGCTGATGGCTTATGGTCCGCAGGATGTTCTCCTGCACAAAAAAAAACTTGGCAAGAATTCGCATTCCTGTTCCATCTGCCGCTCTGTGATGGATCATGACTGCGTTGACTAAAGCACAGAAGAGGGTGATTAGGCTGGACACTGACCAAACGGTCATTAAATCCATCGTCCTCTTTCTCTCCGTCTTTCATTATCATATTTTTGCATCATGTGCCACTTTTATTGTCGGGAGACATAGCTACGGTATTAAGGTGTGTGTGTGTGTGTGTGTGTGTGTTTTCTTTGGCAGCATCATAGCCAAGCACAAGGCACTGGAGGGGTTAAGCCAGGGCTCAGTGGAGTATCAGGCTCTGCAGCTGGTAGCGTCTCTGGAGCACTACGGCGTGGAGTGGCACTGGGCGCGGGACGCAGAGGGCCAGAGGCTAGCGATCGGAGTAGGACCTGAAGGCATCGCCATCTGTAGGGACGACTTCAGCCTGGTCAACAGGTACTGAAAGGCATGACTCTGAAAACATATTGTACTCCTCTGTCCTGCTGTTGATGCCACGTTGATATAACTGTTATAGATCAGTTATGTTCTGGTACACATGCGTTAGAACCCCCCATATAATAATAATAATAATAATAATAATATTCTATCAAATATCTTGATATCTGTATAGTAAAAATTACAATTTCTACACTGAAAGTTTCGGGTATTAAACTCTGTCGCCTTGTTGTTGATGGTGGTGTTGGCGTTGTTGGCACTAACAGTCCTACTCCTCCATCATTAGCCATCAGAATCACATGAAACTTGGCAGACATGTTCTCGTGGACAATAACTAGAATTCAATGTAGGCTGATTTTGGATTTCTGAACCAAAAAAAACAAACAAAAAAAAAAAATTAAAGTCCAACTGCTCCATGATGCGTGGACAGAATCGAATGAGATTTGGCAACATATTACTACGCAGCAATAGCAATCGTATAAAGAAACTGCTGCACAGGAAGAATATATTTTATATTATGTTATATAATATACATTATTTATTATTATAATATATTTTATTATATACACATCTGACAGTATGGTAGTTTTTGCTTGCAGGGTGGCTCTTGTATGTCGGTGGGGGGTTTTAATGTTAGTCACTTTAATTTGCTTGTGTGAGTTTTATTTAATACTGAGTGACCCCTGTGCAATGATCTGATGATCTAATGTGTTTTTGTTGGTTTGTTTTTATTTGCAGAATTTCTTATCCTTTAATCCAAATCGCCACACAGTCAGGGAAGAGTGTGTATCTGACCGTCACGAAGGAAAGCAGCGACACTGTGGTCCTGCTCTTCAAGCTAATCAGTAACCGAGCAGCCAGCGGCCTGTACCGGGCCATCACAGAAACGCACGCCTTCTACAGGTGAGCTCACTGCACTAAATGCTGGGGAAAATGACATGAATATCATATTAAACACTAACAACGTGCGCTCCATGATCATAAAGGAGGGGAAGTGATTTTATTTAAATCAGACCGATTCTATCTATCTATGCATTTATTTATTTGAAAGCTCCAGCTATGCTTATTCATTCGTTTTCTGAAGCACTTAATCCTAATTAAGGTCACGGGGAGGCTGGCACCCATCTCAGCCGACTTTGGGCGAGGGCAGAGTACACCCTGGACAGCTCACCAGGCCATCGCAGGGCAGAAACACGCTGACAGCAATGCAGCCTCCTCTTTATTTCCAGATAAACTCGGAGGGATATTTAGCTGAGTGTATCGTGAGGTTCTCTATAAAAGTCTAATCCGTTGTCCAAAGTCCAGAGGCACTTGTGCTGCTACGCTGTTTTATTATTATTATTATTATTATTATTACCTTACCATAACTAAGAAATAAAACATTAAATATTCAGCGACAGTGTAGTGCGGTGTGATGAAGCAGGGTAATTACCCTCGTACAACCCTGACTTTGATTAGATCCCAGTAACAGCACATACCGAGGTGCCATGATGAAACCTGCTGAGAACACGCTGATTAGCGGAGACGTGTCTCACTCCTGCTCCGTTATCTCTGTTACGCCAGCCAACTGACAGTTAAAAATGGCGCTTTTCCACACCCTCTTGCCCTCTTGGTCACACCGTGTGCATAGACCTCGCGTTCAATTTTTACACTCTTACCTCACTTCTGCGCCAGATAAAGGCGCGTGTCATCGTCTGTACTCGGCCTCGTCGTACTTTAACTTTTTGTCCAACGTTTGCAGTTTTTACTCTCATACACATCTTTTCCACACATTCAGCACCTCTTCTGTAGCCAATTATATCGAATAGAGAGATCAGTGATGATGAATCAGCACTTTAGAAAGGCCTAGGTAGAACAGCAGCCTCCAGATGTTCAGAGGATTTTAATGACTACTAGACATCTGGCTGGTTTACCTTTCTGTTTATTATAATGTTGTTTGGATAGTTAAATAAAATCAAAGCCGATTTTCCGCTCTGATCTAATCGAAACGTTTGCTCTCCTCAGATGCGACACGGTAACGAACGCCGTCATGATGCAGTACAGCCGGGACTTCAAGGGTCACCTGGCTTCACTTTTCCTCAACGAGAACATCGACCTGGGAAAGAAGTACGTGTTCGACATCCGCCGGACGTCCAAGGAGGTGTACGACTACGCCCGACGAGCGCTGTACAACGCCGGCATCGTGGACCTGATGTCCCGGTCGGGTGCACGCTCTCCATCCTCCCGCTCGCCGTGGCATGAACAGGAGAACGTCCCGGAGTGTGGAGGGTGTCAGCAGAACCGGATGCTGCAGGAGAAACTGCAGAAGCTGCGTGAGGCCTTCCTGTGCATGCTGTGCTGCGAGGAGGAGATCGACGCCGCATTCTGCCCCTGCGGCCACACTGTGTGCTGCCAGAACTGTGCCACACAGCTTCAGGTGAGGCTTCACCCCGCCGGAACAAACCAAAACTACTCAAAATACGAAGAAGGGGGAGCATAAATAGGTTTGACTGGTGGAGAGAAGATGATTTAGACAGTAATATAGTTATTTTATACTTTATTAGTGAAAAAATTCCTGAGCTTCGAGTTAGCGTGGCGAAAACCTTCCTCATTTCGGCCACGTTTCTGTGAAGACCGATGAGGTCGATGCTGTCATAAGACCCGAGTGATGATCAGTGAGGTAGAGCTGCAGGAAAGTCACGAAAACGAATCAAAACTCTATTGAAATCAGTTGGGAAAGGTTGGTGGCTAATGAAGGGATGAGATTGAATTAAGCCGGCTATCGTTTTGTAGCACAACTGGGTCTGAACCGCTGCAGATGGAGAAGCCGAGCCAGGGAATTAATCTTGCAGCTCGTCTCGGTTAATTCACTCCGTAATGAGAGGCTGATCTTTCTCTGTCTGATGCCAGAGGATGGATGGAGTGAGGCTACAGGAGCTCATCTGTTTCCCACATGGTGGCCTACGTGCCTTGGGTTTCATTCCTCAAGGAATGTTATGGACGAGAGTTCACCCAATTCGACTGTTTTGAAATGGAATTTGAAGAAAGTACAGACCTTCATAAAGGCCAATTGTCATATCTTGCAGTGTTAAGGAAACTAGATCAGTGGCTCCACCCCATGAATCAGATCCACCCCAAAATGTCATAGATGGTTCTTTGGCCAATGTTTTACCATTCCACCAAGCTTCATGGAAATCACCACAGCAAGAACATTACCGTGCTCTGCAAAGGGGTTGAGGGATAAAAAAAAAAATAGTAATAATAATGAGGAGTGATCGTAATGTACCGACTAGTGGGATTTTTGGGACCATGAGGCCATCACAGATGACTCTGAGTAAAAACAATGTTAGAAGTTAAGAACCTCTAGGTGTTCTAGGGGACCCACAATCCAAAGCACATTAGGCTAATTGGCTATTCTAAATTGCCCCTGTTTGTGTGTGTGTGTGTGTGTGTGTGTGTGTGTGTGTGTGTGTGTTGCCCTGTGATGGTCTGGCGAGCTTTTTGCCTTTGCCCAGTGTCGGCTGAGATAGTCATCAGCCTCCCTGTGACCCTTCTCCAGTTTAATAGCACACCACCATGTTTTGTTGCACTACAATGTTAATGAATTGGTCGTCTTATTTTGTAGGAGCGCCGGAAAAGTCCCAGGGAGTTAGCCTCCCTCTCTGTGGGTTCAACTAGCGATTGACCTGCACACTGTGATGTCACGGAGAGGGGCGCTACCACCCTGGGACATACCGCCTGCACAGCTTTACACACTGCCTTTAATTTACTCCTCGTGTATTATTTATTTGGTTGCTTTTACGGTTCATTGCAGGCTTTATCCATGTATCTGTAATTCAGACGTGTGTGTGTGTGTGTTTCTTTGCAGTCATGTCCAGTGTGTCGCTCAGAGGTGGAACACATCCAGCACATCTACCTGCCCACCTGCTCCAGTCTTTTGAACCTGACCGTAGGCCGTGGCAGCCCTGCGCCTATCCATCGCTCGCTGACCCCACACACCTGCACTAACTCGGATTACTGCAGCGACGACAAGCTCTGCCAGACCTAAATTAACTTCCACATCCCCGACAGACCCGTTCTTCAACCACACGACAAGTATGGAAGCCCGTTCAGGTGTCTAAATGAGAGTTTCTCAGAATCCTGACTGGAGCTCTCCGAACGATGGAATGTCTCAGAATAATAATGAGAATTCCTCGTTATGGCGTTCGGTCTGATCTCATAATTACGACCGAGCGTGTCATAACGTCCCCAATTCGTAGTTTTGGGAATGTGTGTTTCTGATAAAGGAAGTCTTTATTATGACACATCAGTCACTGTATCTCATGATTATGAAATACAAAGTCAGAATTATGGGATGCGTTCTCATTGCTACCCCTGCACCCCCATCCAGGTGGTGGGAACAGGCTTCCATAACGAAGAGACTCCTTGATTTTGACTTTTGTACATTGATCTTAATTTAAATGTATCAGTTGATCTGATAAACAGCTACTTCTGTGTGTGTGTGTGTGTGTGTTGTTTGGTTTTTTTTTTATTGATTATTTGTTCTGTTATTGTAATCCATACTTTATCATAGCCTTCACTTTTATTTTGGAAGCGTAGTGATCTTTTTTTTTTTTTTTTCCTCTCTCTTTCTCTTATTTAATTGCATTTTATATATTTGTGCTTTAACCCGGGATTTTGATTTGTATTGTTTTGCAGAGGAATTGTGTGCAGTATTTTGTGTATCCCGCCGATATCGCTTCCTTTTATGCCGAAGTTTCCAGGCCTGCATTGGAGGTCTGTGAATACGATCAACCACTAATGTTTATTCATGTGGAGTTTTAAGAGCTCACAGTCTCATTAATACTCCAGGCACTGAGTTGGACAGGCTAATGGCTAGAGAGGTAGATTGTGAGCAGCCCAAAAATTAACCCTGTGATGACTTCAACTTCATTCGTCACCAATCACCCTCATATGCAAAGGATACCAGGTGCAATTGTAGATTATTATTTTTTAAACATTGTTTTGTAGGATGTATAGAGAAATATCGACACCGTCACTTTACCAAGGAGTTTAAGGCTCTAAGGCCTTAATGTAGCAGTAACACAGTGTGTTTGTTATGCATATTCTTTCTTCGCACAGACTATTGTCGTAAAAAAATGAAGAGGAATCTATTTTCTTTATTACTGACCCAGTCACTGCAGAGGCTTTTATTTTTTTTTTCCCACCCACTTTCTGCAGATAGATTTTGTTTCTGTTTATTTGAAGCAAAACTATGCTCTGTGCTTGTAGAATCTTTTATATTTCCTTGAACAAGAGGTATTAATAAAGTTGTGATTTTTTTTTAAACAAATAGAGTTGGCATTTATTATTTATTTATATTATATTTTGGGATGTGAATATAGAGCTGAACGGAGGGCCGAGCATTTTCATTCTCGCATACGGTATGCTGTGTGTTTAGTGGAATTACTCCAGTCTCTGTGGAACTCCGACTCTAAATATGAGAGAGAGAGAGAGAGGTGGACAAACAAAATCCAACTAATCAGAACAAAGTATTGAGGTTCTATTCACTGTTGGGTTACCACAGGTTTGGGTGAGTTGAAGTGTCAAAATAACTAGTTTTACAATCTTCCACTGGGCGGCAGGTGGCGTAGTGGTTTGCACGTCCACCTCATGGCAAGAAGGTCCAGGGGAAGTTTGCATGTTCTCCCCGTGCTTGAGTGGGTTTCCTCCGGGTACTTAAGTTTCCTTCCACAGTCCAAAGACATGCACATGAGGCTAAATGGCTGTTCCTGTATGTATGTTGGCACTGTGATGGACTGGCGAGCTGTTCAGGGTGTACGCCGTATTTGCCCAGAGATGGGTGAGATAGGCTTCAGCCTCCCCGCGGCCTTACTAGGGTAAAGCGGTTCAGCGAATAGATGAATGGATGGGTCTTTGAGCCTTTAGAGAACTTTTAGTCTGGTTCTAGTCGCCTGTGTAGAGCTTGTCATTATTGGCTCTTATCGTTCACTGTACTGATAAATCGAGAGTTTCCCTTTCACCCAGTTTCTTTTACAGTGTTTATAGATATACTGCATACAGGCATGTTTTGTAAGGAGTAGAATCCATTCGTCTCAGGCCTTTTTTTTTTTTTTGTACAGTCAAAGGTCAGATGATAATCTTCTAGACCACAGGTGTCAAACCCGTGGGCCAATTCCTGTGTTGACCCTGTGATGGTCTGGCGAGCTACAATGAATGTTTATTTTTTTATTATTATTGAAGGAGTCTCCAGCGTCAGTGCTTTCTAACAATCACACTAAATTTCCGACTCGTGTCTGTACTGCATGTACTGTTTATATTCTTCGTTCTTTATATTTCTGGAATTTATAATGACAGCCTGAAAGTAAATATCACTGACTGTAAACAATGTGCCAGCCTTGAGCTTTGTCAGTTCACTGTAGACCTGAAACCTGGTGATGAATGTGCCCCATCCAGTTTATTTCTCAGTCACTGCTCTTCCGTATAGAGTTATGAAACAGATATGAACCTCATTGTAGTCTAAATGTGTGTAATATTTGACCACCAGCTCCTGGGACCTGCATATAAGGAGAATTTACAAGTTACACACATGTGGATCAGATTGAAAGGTCTGTGGTGTATAAAGGTATCCATGTATGATGCATGCATATCCAATACCCATCCGCTTCTGCTCTAATGGGAAAGAATTAAAGAAACAAACTGCAGTGCAGGTTCACATCGCCACCTGCTGACTGAGGGACACACTGCAAGCCAACCTGCTGTCCCTATCTGCTGAGGTTTGTGTTCAACAATAGAGTCTCGGCAATAAATCACTCTATAACTCACTCCTTTGCAGAACCGCTTAATCCTACTGGGGCCGCAGGGAGGCTGGAGCCTGTTTCAGCCGACACTGGGTGAAGGTGGCGTGCACCCTGAACAGCTCGCCAGACCATCACATTGCAACTCACACACAAACACTCACACCATGCTCCACACAGAAACGCCCGAGCCGAGCTCAGAACTTGAACCCAAGACTTTATTGCAGTGACACTGATGTGCCAACCACTACGCCACCTTGCCATCCACCAATAAATCAAATTATATTTATTATATTACCTAGACGCTCTCACAGAGATGTGGAGTGCTGTGAGGGGCAGTTAATCTTAGTCTATATAGTCCGCTTGTGTGTGTTTTGTTAATCTCTCCAGGCCCATTTATGCAGTGTTGAACTACTATATACTATACTATGCTGTACTGTACTATACTATGCTGTACTATACTATACAGTGTTGTACTCTACTATAATATACAGTGATGTACTATACTATACTACACCATAGAGTGCTGTACTATACTTTACTATACTATACAGTGTTATATTGTACTATATAATACTATAAAGTATTAAACTATAGCGTGCCATAGAGTGCTGTACTATACTTTACTATATTATCCTATACTGTATTATACTATACTATAGTATTGTGCTATACTTTACTATACTATGCCGTGTTGTACTATACTTTACTATACTATACAGTATTATATTGTACTATATAATACTATAAAGTATTAAAATAGAGCGTGCCATAGAGTGCTGTACTATACTTTACTATATTATCCTATACTGTATTATACTATACTATACTATAGTATTGTGCTATACTTTACTATACTATACAGTGTTGTACTATACTTTACTATACTATACAGTGTTATATTGTACTATATAATACTATAAAGTATTAAACTATAGCGTGCCATAGAGTGCTGTACTATACTTTACTATATT
>JAQMYF010000022.1:40645578-40659100 GCA_030014195.1 Neosilurus mollespiculum | reverse complement strand
ATATTGTACTATATAATACTATAAAGTATTAAACTATAGCGTGCCATAGAGTGCTGTACTATACTTTACTATATTATACTATACTGTATTATACTATACCATACAGTGTTGTACTATATTTACTATACTCTACAGTATTATACTATGCTGTACCATAGAGTGCTGTACTATACTTTACTATATTATACTATATTGCATTATACTATACTATAGTATTGTGCTATACTTTACTATACTATAGTGTTGTACTATACTTTACTATATTATACTATACTGTATTATACTATACTACACAGTGTTGTACTATACTTTACTGTATTATACTATACTGTACCATAGAGTGCTGTACTATACTTTACTATATTATACTATACTGTATTATACTATACTACAGTGTTGTACTATACTTTACTGTATTATACTATACTGTACCATAGAGTGCTGTACTATACTTTACTATATTACCCTATACTGTATTATACTATACTATAGTATTGTGCTATACTTTAATATACTATACAGTGTTGCACATAGAGTGCTGTACTATACTTTACTATATTATACTATACTGTATTATACTATACTTTACTGTACTATACAGTGGTGTACTATACTATACCATACACTGTTATATTGTACTATATTATACTATACTATACAGTATTGTGCTATACTATACTTTACTATACTGTACTATACAGTGTTGTTGTATTGTACTATAGTATAGTACAGTATACTAGAGTATATTGTACATAGTATATTACTACAGTACAATACATAGTATATTAAATACTACAGAGTACATAGTATACTACTATGCTTGTATCACTGTATCTCAAATGTGTGCACATTATACATTTGTTATTGTTCATATTTGCTGCTATTACATGTTGAATCTAACAGGGGGCGCCATTAGCCAAGAAATCTTGTGTTTCATGTTGTCTGTCTGTCTTGATTTGAGACAGAATGTTTAAAATAGGGGCAGTGCTGGCTCGGGTTAAGGTGCTGGCTCACTGATCCGAAGGTCGGGGTTCAAGCCACCCTATCACCAAGTTGTCACTGCTGCCCCTAAGTGCAGCCAACTGGGTTATCAAAGGCCACTCTGTCCCCATGACCCTAATTAGGATTAAGCAGTTTAGAAAATGATTGAATGTTTAAAGTAACATTAACCTTGAACTATATCCATGTTGGAAGGGGAACCTCTGTGTCACTCCTGAAAACTCTTGCAGAACTGTTGAAGATTTTCCTCTCGGATTGCTCTCTTCCATTGATTTCACCCTTAATACTGACCTGCTTTCTCAGTTCATGAAAACAGCTGCAAATGATGCTACCACCACCATGATTCACTCATCTTAGAGAGCGTTGGCTTTCATCTAACATAGCCCTCCCGTCATTTGTGAGGGATAGGGTTGGTTGCTGAGCCTCCACACAGGAGTTCACACAGCTAATTTTTTTGTCTTTCTTTAGAACATTTCTATATAAAACTTAGCTTTGTGTCAAGCCTTTGCTATTGTCATCTTTTTAAAAACTTGTTCAGATATCTCCTTCTTCTGCAGAGTTACCCGAAAACGAAATAAAGTTGCTTGAGGGTTTTGGTGCAACATCCAAAATAATGCAGTGATGAAGTTTCTACTTTCTACTTTTCACAGCTTTACTAGAGAAGCAAATTCAGCATCAGGGGTCAAAACACTTGCTGCAGGGTGAAAAAGAAAAGTGTCTGTGAGTGTGTGTGTGTGTGTGTGTGTGTGCAGTATGTAGGAGTGAAAGTGAAAGGCAGTTCACGAAAGGTTGTAACTTGGTTCACCTCCTTATGACGAAAAAAAACGAATGTTTGTTTTTTAAATGTTCCTTGAATATATCGAACAAAAATGTTTCAAACATGTGTTATGATATTTAAAAGTGATAAAGGTCCTCCGAGCTTTCATTGATAGTCCTCCGCTATGGAGACTGGTGGGTGGGGGGCAGAGTAACGATTTTCTAATTTATTTTTAGATTGTGATCTTGTTCCAACATGTACCCTTCCCATTCTTTAAAATTTATTTACTCACTTTTTTTTCATGAAATTTACATTGGAAATGTGTACAAATGTGGAGCATCACATTATATTTCTGTATCTTTTTGTTTCATTTTATTTGGTAGCGTTTCTGTGATGTGGCGGGATGGTGGTGTAGTGGTTAGCACCTTCACCTCACAGCGAAAAGGTCCTGTTTTTAAGTCCCGGGCTCAGCGAGGGCGTTTCTGTGTGGAGTTTGCATGATCTCCCTGCTCTTGCATCAGTTTCCTCTGGGTCCACCAGTTTCCTCCCACAGTCCAAAGACAAGCACATTAATGTAAGTTGGCTTTTCCGATAGGTGAGTGTGAGTGTGAATGGTTGTGGGTGTTGATCCTGCGATCAGGTCTGTCGGGCTCTTCAGGTTGTGACCCTCCTTCGCCCATTGTCGGCTCAGAGAGAGGTTTAAGCCTCCCAGCAACCCTGATAGGATTAAGTGGTTCGGTAAATCAGGGACCGGGCCTAAAACGAAACCTTGGGGGACACCACAGGAAAGTGGGACCATCTCACAGAGTACTCATTCAGAAAACTGAACAGCTTCAGCCTCCCCATAACTCTAATAGGATTAAACGGTTCGGCAAATGAGTGATGAGTATTTCTGTAATTTTTAGATTCGATATTAAATTTATTATCACATATTCTTTTATGCTCTGCAATGGCCTGGCGAGCTGTCCAGGGTGAACTCTCCACTCGCTCAGAGTTGCCTGAGATGAGCACCAGCCTCCCCACGACCCTCATTAGGATTAAGTGGTTCAAAAAAAAATGAATGAATATTCTTTTATATTATTTAATAATTTTTTTAAATATATATTTTACATTTTTAGAATTTTTTATACTTTTTGAATTTTATATTTTATATATTAACATGGATTATTACTATTATTACTTTTTTAATAATTCTTGGGTTTTAGATGATGAATGGGGGGCACGGTGGCGTAATGGTAAGCACGTCCGTATCCACGAACACATTCGTTAGCAGGTCCTGGGTTCGAGTCCCGGGCTCTGGTGTTTTTGTGTGGAGTTTGCATGTTCTCTCCGTGCTTGTGTGGATTTCCTCCGGGTACTCCGGTTTCCTCCTACAGCCCAAAGACATGCACGTTAGGCTATTTGGCTGTTCCAAATTGCCCCTGAGTGTAAGTGTGAATGTGAGTGTGTGTTGGCCCTGTGTGCTTCGCCCAGTGTTGGCTGAGACAGGCTCCCCGTGACCCTAATAGGATTAAGAGATTCGGCAAATGAGTGAGTGAGAGAGATAAAGAATCCTGACTTATACACTTAATTTCTCATAATTATGAGACGTATCTACAGGATACACAGTTACAGGCGTGTGCAGTATTAAGAGCATTATTTCTGATGTATTTGTGCTGTATTTTAAAAGTTAGTGCTCTATTCATTCTGAATCTTATTTAAAGCCTTCCTGTGACAGCACACAGAGGATGTGTGTTGGAAAGCTGTTTGTTTCTGACAGGTATACCCCGGGGGGAACAAGCTGCTACGCTGTAGATGAAGCTATTACTGATATTTTTAGACAGTTTCCTTCACCATTAGAGATGGAGAGATGCAGAAACACCGATAGGTATTAAATCCTGAGTGGAAAGGTGCACTAATGCAGCACTCTAAAACCTACACTGTCTTTACCTGTTTCCTGATGAAGACCTTATTGTGTGTGTGTGTGTGTGTGTGTGTGTGTGTTGGGTGGGTGGGTCTGCTCAATCTCAGTTGCACGTCACAGCTCGGATCCTGACTCTGAAACACATCTAATTCAATAAAGAGGAATCTGCAGAGGCTCCATGAGCATAAAGTGTCCCTGTGCTGCCGTGAATTGTCCCTAAGTGGACATTTAAACCAGCCGTGGCGGTGTTTCCAAGCCCTGCTTAGCCCAATTACCATCCTGCGTCTGTGCAGATGGACCCCTATTTTGTGGTGTGTTTAATGAACGTATGAGCTTTAGCTACATGAGCAGGGCAGCAATATTCCAATAAATTACATAGTTCCATGATATAAAGTCCACACAGGAAGGAGATATTGTGTGGCTTTGCTCAGCCATACAGTCTATCAGCAGTATTTGATATTAAAATGCAAATAATATTGTTAAAGGTGCTATAACCAGGCTCACTCTCATCACTCATTTGCCGAATCACTTAATCTTACTGGTTGAAGGCGGGGTACTATGTGAACAGCTCACCAGACCATCACAGAGCCAACACACACACATACACAACCATAACTGGAGCCTATTCCAGCCAACACTTGGTGAAGGTGCAGTACACCCTGAACAGCTCACCAGACCATCGCAGGGCAACACACACACACACACACACACACACACACACACACACACACACACACACAACCATTCACACTCGCTCTCACACCTAGGGGCAATTTAGAGCAGCCAGTTTGCCTAATGTGCATGTCTTTTGATTGTGGGAGGAAACCGGGGCACCCGGAGGAAACCCACAAAAGCAAAAGGAAGAACATGCAAACTCCACACAGAAACACCCTCGCCGAGCCCGGGGCTCAAACCCAGGACCTTCTTGCCGTGAGACGGACGTGCGAACCACTACACAAAAACCGTGCTGTTGTTAACATTAAGCAGCTACATTAGTGTGGTTTCTGGGTTTCAGAGATGACTTGAGGATTACTTTGATCTTTCAGTACAGATCATACTGATTATAAGCCCTGATTAGAGATAGATGAGTGTTTGAGGTGCGTCACTCTCTATAAATCTTCACATTCACTGCTTTTCATCTCCGGCTAATCCTAAACTTTGATTAGCTTTGATAAAAGTTTCTCCCTGCCACTGAAAGCCAGGAATACAATGAAGGGACTAATTACATTCTGATGGGTTTTTTTTCTTTCAAAGAATTCGACAGTTGCACAGACGTCTTTTGTGATGTGTTGCATTCAGGGTTTCTTTACTCTTTCCAGAGAAAGTTATTTTCTTGACAGTGAAAAGGCATTGCAGAAAAATAAATAAATAAATAAATAAATAAATGTCACACTACTCTGTGCCTGTAACAGTGCGGAGTGTTATTCAAATTCCTATTCGTGTTGCTTTGAATGCATGTAAACAATTCTTTAGATGGATGGATGATTTAACAATCGGAGTGTCATTTGTGTTACATTTCTTTATGAACCTTCATATAAATTAAAAAAAGCTTTAAACACTTAAACACCATGTTGTAAAGTCCATCTTTGAGATTGAAAAAAATAATAAATAAAGACATTAAAGGTACAGTGTGTAAGGAATTAGGCACCAGGGCGGCACAGTGGTGCAGTGGTGAGCACATCCGCCTCACAGCAAGAAGGCCTGGGTTTGATTCCCGGGCTGTGTGGAGTTCGCATGTTCTCGTCATGCTTGCGTGGGTTTCCTCCGATTACTCCGGTTTCCTTCAACAGTCCAAAAACATGCACAGTGGGCTAACTGGCAGTTCCAAATCGCCTCTAGGTGTGAGTGTGAGTGGTGGCGTGTGTTGGCCCTGCAATGGCCTGGTAAGCTGTTCAGGGTGTACCCCGCCTTCGCCTGGAATCGGCTGAGATAGGCGCCAGCCTCCCCGCGACCCAAAGCGGCTTGGAAGATGAATGGATAAATGATTTAGGCTCCATTTAGTGGTGAGGTTCCAGATTGCAACCAACTGAAATTTTAACCAGCATGTCTACTTCACAGCAAGTAAGTCCTGGGTTCGAGTCCCGGGCTCAGCTCAGGCGTTGGAGTTTGCGACTTTTCCTTGTACTGTGCAGTTTTCTCTGAGTACTCCGGTTTCCTCCCACAGTCCAAAGACGTACACGTTAGGTTAAGTGGCTGTTCTAGTTGTGGGAGGAAACTGGAGTAGGAGCAAGTCTGAGCTTTGTTCTAAATAGCTTATTTAAGGTGGAGGAAATCCAAGTACCCAGAAGAACCCCACAAGAATGTGGAAAACATGCAAACTCCACACGGAAATGCCTTCGCCGAGCACGGGACTCAAACCCAGGACCTTCTTCCTCTGAAGCAGACGTGCTAACCACTACCCCACCATGTCGCCCTGAGTGCAGGATAATAAAAACCAATGTACTGACGATTAATTCATTTCTGGCGGGATGGTGGGGTAGTGGTTAGCACGCCCACCTCGCAGCAACATGGTCATGGGTTCGAGATTTGGGCCTTGCAGAGGCATTTATGTGTAAAGTTTGCATGTTCTACTTGTGCTTGTGGGGTTCCTCCGGGTACTCCAGTTTCCTCCACCTTTAATATTCTATCTAAAAGGAGGAAGATGAGATCTAGAGGGAGGAAAGAGACGTCATATGTGAATTTATATTACGATTGTAAGTCATTTGAAAGCAGCACCGTGACAAACTGCTCCTTTAATGTTTTGTCATTTAAACCTACTGTGCAATCTCCTTTTTTTCTTCTTCTTCTTCTTCTAAATCTTTAGTTCGGTAATCCATGCACTGACTTCCTCACGACCGGAACAACAAACAGTGCTTTTAATGAGGAGCCTTTTACTGGAAAGCTGCTAGTTTGGAATAAGTGGCAAAATCAAAGCGGTGGAATTGAGGATATGATCTCGAAGAGATTTAAGCACTTCACCAGTGGAGGAAAGGTCTCAGTGTCCAGGCTTGATGATTTGCTACTATTTGACATTCCGTGGTAGATCACTTGAAACCTTTGAGAGGCTCTCCGTGCCACATTTCCATCTCCACATACAGGTTTTCTCCCCCTCCACTCAATTGACTCCTGTAGCGCTGCCTGCCTGCATCTAATTTGAAAAACTGATGCATGACTACAAAGCAGGAACAGACCTGCCCCCGCCTACCTGAAGACATTATCAAGCCATGCACTGTGCTCCATTTATTTTAAGCCACATGCCTTCCCTAGAATGGACCCACGGTCCCTCCGGACACAAGCAAGGCATGCCTCAATATTGCTGACTCCCCTGGCGGTCCGAGTTGCTGAGTCAATAACTGTGTTCACATGAAGACAGAAGAACTTTAAGTTGTACTCTGTTATTTGTACCATTTCTAATCAAGGCGTTTAGCTTAGATCCTGGTGTATACTGTATGTGCTGCACTAGCACATGGACGTGCTTCTCACCAGAACAGCTTAAACAAATAATTCCGGACTGCCTACTCCTTTTTGGGTCATGGGGAGGATGAAGCCCATCTCAGCCAACACTGGCTGAAGGGGGGCGGGGGGTACACCCTGAACAGCTGTGTGAATGGTTGAGCATGGTATGTATGTTGGCCCTGCACTGGTCTGGCAAGCTGTTCAGGGTTCTCACCTTACTGTGGCCCTAATGTCATGTCATGTCATTTTCTGAACCGCTTAATCCTAATTAGGGTCACGGGAAGGCTGGCGCCCATCTCAGCCGACTCTGGGCGAGGGCAGAGTACACCCCTGACAGCTCGCCAGGCCATCGCAGGGCTGTGGCCCTAATAAAGGTTTGGAAAATAAGGTGGCATGGTGGCGCAGTGGTTAATACACCTGCCTCACAGCAAGAAGGTCCTGGGTTTGAGTTCCGGTCTCAGGTATGTCTGTGTGGAGTTTGCATCTTCTCCATGTGCTTGCGTAGGTTTACTCTGGGTACTCCGGTTTCCTCCGACACTCCAAAGACATGCACATTAGGCTAATTGGTTGTTGAAAATTGCCCCTAGGTGTGACTGTGAATGGCTGAGACTATGTCGGCCCTGCGATGGTCTGGCGAGCTGTTCAGGATATATCCCACTTTAGCTCAGAGTCGGCCGAGGCTCCAGCCTCCCTGCATCGCTAATGGGATTAAGCGGTTCAGCAAATGAGTGAGTGAGTGACTGAGTGCTCAAAAAAATGAAATGTGAAAGGGCTGGTGTACTGGTTAGCACGTCCGCCTCACTCTGGGTTCAAGCCCCGGGCTTGACAGGGGTGTTTCTGCATGGAGTTTGCACGTTTGCTCTGTGTATGCATGAGTTTCCTCCGACAGACCAAACATGCACAAGAGGCTGATTGGCTAGTTTTGATTGACCCTAGGTGTGAATGTGATGGTGAATGGTTGTTTTTCTGTGTTGGCCTTGCGATGGACTAGTGAGCTGTTCAGGGCTTTAGCCTCACCACGACCCTAATGAAGAATACATGTAAAAGAACCACCTGGCAACCATGGAGGCTGGAATATGTTGTTTCAGTCAATTGTAGCATCGAGCTTCTGTTATGCAATAATGTAGTTTCAGTCACAGGGAAGTTCAAGGATGCATTACAGTGGTGAATAACAACTTCTACTTCATTATGAAGAGATTGCAACACTGGTTGCCATTGGAAACTTGTAGGAGTGTGTAGGACTTGCTCATAGATACCGGGCCGTGGGTCATGCCTGACGCGTGTGCTGTGTATTCTTAGAAGAGACTTTTGCACCATCCTGCCTAAGAGGATTGAGCAGCTGATATCATACGGATAGAGAGCGCAAGAGAGATCCTTTCATGACCTCATGATGTAAGCTCCGAGCGAGAGCACACCGATAAGGGATTGATTTACAAGCACATTCCTGTTCTTAACTCAGAGAAAGCAAAGGATCGTGATCAAACAGTGTGTGTGTGTGTGTGTGTGTGTGTGTGTGTGTGTTAGAGGAAAAATGAACAAGCCAGAGGGAGGGAAAAGCTCATGGCTCCCTCCCACACATGCACACTTACAAGCACACTATGTTAAGCAGATGCATCACATCATCAGAGAGGCTGATTTCTCCAACGCTACTGTAATGAATCACAAGAGCAGGCTACAGGCTGAGCTGACGGAACACTTTAAGATGCCCTGAACACCCGAAATTTGCTCTGACACCTGGCACTCAACTGTCAGTGTCAGCCCAAAGGACATGCACCTTAGGCTAACTGGCTGCTCCAATTTGCCCCTAGGTGTGAGTGTGATTGTCCATGGTTGTGTGTGTGAGCTGGTGAGCTGTTCAAAGTGTACTGCGCCTTAGCTCCGAGTCGGCTGAGATAGGCTCCAGCCTCCCTGCGACCCGATAGGATTAGGCGATGTATGAATGAATGAATAAATAAGGCCTAGAGGGCCAAATAAAAAGAGAAGTAACCTAAGAAGCAGCCAAGAAGCCAGGGGTAATACTCAACACAATGCTACCACCACCATGTGTCACTGTACTGTAGGGATGGTATTTTAGAACCAGGCTCCAGAAGAGAAGCTAAAAATGGCCCCCAGAGGGAGCAAGGTGCACCCGTTTTATACACAGTACTGTGTTATTTCTGTACTATTATAAGGAAACCAAATATTCAATGAAAATACATAAAAGGTTACGGTGACCTTGACCTTTGACCTTTTGACCTCATTTTAAATAGCGACATAACTCATTTTAAATAGAACAACTGTGTTGACGTTCGCAGAAACCTGAGCATTTGTGTTCACGCTGTTGTCCAGAAACCTTCAGCGTCCACGCCGCCCTCCCAACTGCCCAATCACCCGCCCAACCACCCGTACAGCGTAATAACATAATAGGTCCAGTTTTTCAAACGGGCGTATAAAGAGGGGATTGTTATGAGAAATTTTGTGAGTTTAAAACCACTGACGTCATCTTTTAGTTTAATTTACGTTACGTTCTCTGCTCTATCAATCTGGCAAGTAAAAGGTTTAGCGCTGGATTATTCGAACGTCTCTGGTACTCTATCAGAGGAACTATTAAGGCTATTAGGTCTGGATGGGACCTGGCTGTTAGGACTGTTTGTTTTGGGTTTTTTCTTCCTTATTAAATTAGTCCACTACTGCCCGCTCCCGAAGGAAATCAGAGTGCAGAAACAAACAGGAATTAATGAAATGGATGCAGTAAAAGCAGCATGCCATGTCCTTGTTAGCATCCAATAATCCTTTATATTGATAAATGTACCCATTATTTGCTTTTTTTTAGGTTCCATTCCCAGTCATCGACACAAGACCTGTTTATTCTCTTATACTGACCTCCCAAGGACCCCAACCCCTAACACCCCCCTCTTATCCTGGTGTTGTTGATTTTTTTTTTTTTTTGCTGTAAACATTATATCTAATTTGGTTTCTTAAACAAATGATGGCAGACCATTTCTTTAATTTCTATTAATTAAAGTGTTCCCTTGATCGTGTACATTAATTATAAGTGTGTGGGCTTTTGGTGTGGACGATCTGAATGTGCAGAGGTGGATGTGGGACGCAGTGGAAAAGGTACAGCATTAGTGAGTGGGGTGAAAGGGATCCTATTTTGGACGTGCATGCTCTCTTACTGTATTTTAACAACTGATCCACTCTCTTTACTTCTTTTCATAACTCTAGGTGGCAGTGGGTGCATCTCGAAATTGTCTTTAAGCTTCTGTGGATAACACGAACGTATATGATCTTTATCTTTCCTCTTTCCAATTATATACAGCTAGGAGGTGCTGGGTTCGAATCCCAGACTCAGCGAGGATGTTTCCATGTAGAGTTTCCATGTTCTCCCTCTGCTTGGGTGGGTTTCCTCTGGGTACTCTGGTTTCCTCCAACAGTGCAAAGACATGCACATTCAGCTAATTGGATGTTCCAAATTGCCCCTAGGTGTGAATGTGAGTTTGAGTGGTTGTGTATGGGTTAGACCTGCAGTGGATTGATGGGCTGTTCAGGGTGTACCCTGCCTTTGCCCAGATTTAGATCCGCGACCCTAGTAGGATTGACCAGTTTGTCAAATTAATGAATGAGTGAAGATATGGTGGCTATATGTATGGGTGTATGTGTGATGGGAGTCAGTAAGTGGATCATAGGGCACAGGATAAGCAGACAGTGGAAGTGGTCAGCATGTCCAGGTCACGGGGGAGCTATAAAGAGGAACAAAGGAGGCGTCCTCCCATCCAGAAAGCAGCGTTATTTACAGCCGGCTCTGTGACCTGTTATGTTTTTCTCACACGGCATGGCTTGGCTGGTGTGGAGCATCCGGGAAACGAGCTCCTGCTTCCCCCTCCCTGGGCCATATTGATCCGAGAGTCACTCATTAGGAAAAGTGCTGCCGAGTGAGGACTCTGCAAAATGAGCTGCTCAGATAGTGCCTGGAAAAAAAAACACGAAAACAGGAGGATAGACAGAAGAGTTTGGAGGAGGGACGAAGAGGAGGGAGAGAGAGAGAGAGAGAGAGAGAGAGAGAGAGGTAGAAGCCAATAAAAGCTTAATGGACTCAACAAAAATAGCACCTTTTAATTGAGCGGAAGAGTGCGGGAAAACACTGAACAATGAAAAGGAAGAGAGGCGTGTGATTAAAATGCCAGAGGTCACAAGAGACCAGGACTAAAATTCCAAACAGTTAAACAGCATGAAAAAAAAAAACCCCACCAAGCAGTTACGTTCTTTTGTTTAAGAAATGACACAAGAGCATTTGGATGGATTACAGTTTAGCCGTTATACAAGATGAACGATTGTTCCTGAAATGCTCCTCCATGCTTTCATTGCAGCATATGACTTTATTTAGAACTGTAGCTTTTAATTTAGCCTGATTTTAAGAAATGTTAATGTAGGATTCGCTGGTTACTGGTGTGGAGCATTATATTCCACTGAGACCCAGGACAGATCAGAAATCAGCTTTCATGTGACACATGGGGGAAATCAGATGCTTAAACCAAATGTCCTGTGAAATATCTCCACCTCCCTCCATTCTCTCTCTCTCTCTCTCTCTCTCTCTCTCTCTCTCTCTCTCTCTCTCTCTCTCTCTCTCTTCCACACACACACACCCCTGTAATTCCATCTTTAAGGGGACATACACTGATTATAATCCAGTCTCTAGCTCCTTACTCTACCCTAACCCTCACCTAAACCTAATTCTAACCAGAACCCTAAAACCAATTCTTAACCATAAAACATCTCTTTAGAAAAGCGAGGACCGGCCACAAAGTCCTTAGTTCTCAACAATGTCCCCACTTTGTTTATTAAAAATGTATTCTTATTCTTAATATGTGGCAAATACAAGCACACACACACACACACACACACACACACACACACCTTCCTTGTGAGGATTTTTACTAACATAATCATTTACACAGCTAAATTAATGCTATGCTATACCAAAAAGGCCATTTTTATTTCGATTCATTCATTTTCTAAGCCGCTTAATCCTAATTAGGGTTGTGGGGAGGCTGGCGCCCATCTTAGCCGACTCTTGGTGAGTGCAGGGTACACCCTGGACAGCTCACCAGGCCATTGCAGGGCCAACACTCACACAAGCATTCACACTCACCCTCACACCTAGGAGTGATTTGGAACAGCCAATTAGCCTAATGTGCATGTTTTTGGACTGTGTGAGGAAACCGGAGTACCCGGAGGAAACCCACACAAGCACGGGGAGAACATGCAAACTCCACACAGAAACACCCCGAGCTGGGAATCGAACCCAGGGCCTTCTCGCCGTGAGGCGGACGTGCTAAGCACTACGCCACCGTGCCACCCCCAGTTTTATTTTAGTTTATTTATTTGGTTGTTTGTTTGCTTACAAATAAAAACAGTGAAATTCCAAAATCAAAGCTGGGGAAAAGTTTTCCTCAAGGGGACCAATCAGATCAGCCCCACAAATCTCTCTCTCTCTCTGACACACACACACACATACACACGCGCACACACACACACCTCTTACAGTCTATGTGAGGATCTTATGTACAATTTACCAGTTCATAAACAAACAAACAAATAAATAAATAAAGTAGGGTCCCCCCTGGTGGGGTCCCATTGGATGTCCCCACATGGTCAAACCTGTCCTTATTGGGACATTTGATTCCCACCAAAATATAAAACCATGCCCCAACAAACCCCCCCCACCACACACACACACACACACACACACCGCAGTATTATGTAGGATCTTATCAGCTGTAGATGTAAGTCGGCTTTCCCGAATATTCGCGTGTTTTATTGCGTGTTTATTGTTTACAGCCGGTTAAAATCTGTCTCAATCTGGCAACCCCGAGTGTCTCCTGCACATGGAGTGTCGGCAGGACACGGCGGTGGTTCCTTCTCTCCGCAGCGCGTTAACGCTCTGAACTGCTCCGTGCGGCTCTCATTCACCCCGCGCACCGAGGGACGCGCGGCAGGGCGCGGGACGCTCCACTCCTCTCCCGGCGCAGACTTTTCATCGCAGGGGGACTGAAGGAGGACTGGAGGAGGACTGGAGGAAAAATGACGGGGTGTAGAGAGTCGGGGAGAGTGGGAAGAACTCCGTCCTTCACAAACACCGACTTCTAACACAAGCTGCGCGTCCACCCGAGTTTGGGTATGAGCGCCCTGAGAACCGCGGTGAGATTATTCGGCGATTAATCGACTGAAGTTTGGAAACCCACGCACACCTGGTCTGGACCAAACATGAACTACAACAAGGACTGAAGAGTGTAAGTGAATTCAATTCTAATATTAATTATACATAATAATCTACAGGATAGTGATATGATCATATGGGGGTATTATAGGACTGGCTTGGGGTTATTAGGAGTAAATGTGGATTTTTTTATATTTATTTATTTATCTTTTGAGTTCATTTTTCTGAA
>JAQMYF010000022.1:40623687-40640779 GCA_030014195.1 Neosilurus mollespiculum | reverse complement strand
ACTTATATCTTCTAACTTGCATTATTCCTAGCCAAAAGCAGTCATTACAAAAAATACTTGTTAATGTTACAGTTAAAAAACAGATGATGTTTTATTTTCCAGTGAATCCCATTCAGTTAGGGCTATTTTTTAGGAAGGTTTTCTTGTTTTGGAGTAACCTATGTTGCCTTACTATGTAGGGCCAGTGTTGTAGTGGTTTGGGTGCTTGGCTCACGATCGAGATGTCATGGGTTCGAATCTTTGTTAGAGCTCCAATGTGCTAAGATCCATGGGCCAAGTGTTCCTCTGTCCACCCTGCAGTATAAAGGGGTGTAAAAATGCTGGGAAGGTAACCTGCGATGGACTAGCATCCCATCCAGGAGGAGTTGAACCCCTATTCGTTTCACGGGATTAGATCCACTAGGCTCAGGTGTAAAAAGCCTCAATGTTGCCTTGCTCTTAATAATGCTGAACTAACAAACATACCTGTATGCTGAATTTATCAGTGGTTTAAATCACTTTAAACACTTACAATGCTAAACCAACGAGGGTAAATACAGTCGTAGATTGTACACTCTGAACTCAGAGGAAACGTTTCACCCTCTTTAATACATCGCCTGCAGTTAAGGGTAAACCCAAGCATCCCTCTCCCCGGGGAGACTCTCTAGCTCGTCCTGGCATTCCCAGGCTGGACAGGGTACATAACCCCATCAATGTGTGCGGGGTCTGCAACAGGGTCTCCGCCCTGCGACATGCCCAGAACACTTCTAAAGGGAGGCTACCATGAAGCATTCCAATCAGATGCCCGAACCACTTCAACTGACTCCTTTCGATGAGCTCCTTCACCCATCCATGACTCCGTTTATTCTTTTTGAGCCATTCCTCGAAAGGATTTGCTAGTGAGCTTAGAATCATTATCCTGTCGAAAGGTCCAGCTCCAGGTCAACTTCAACTTTTGGACAGATGGCCTCACACTATCTTTAAGCTCTTTTTGATATGGTGACTCAACGAATGCTAGCTGCACAGACTCTGAGTCCCCAACTCAGTAATCATACCCATTCCCCAAATAACATTTCCTCCACCATGCTCCATGCTGATATGAAGTTCTTCTCCTGTGGTATCTTTGATTCATCTATCCAGAGCACATTACTCCAAAAAGCCTGGTCTTTGCCTGTATGCTCATTGGCAATCTCTTATCTTGCTCCAGTGAGCATTTTGGACATCAATGACTGTTTTTTCCATATAGGTCAAATTTCTCCAATCTCGTGCTGATTGCAAACATATGCACTTTCACACCAACAGTTGGAACGGGCTTAATTCGTGCTATTAAATTAGCGGTCATTGCAATGCCACTTTTAGATTAGTTTCCTTTGACATATTCATAGGCATTCACAGACTTTCTCTCGAAGACCTTAGAGAGCTCTTAAGATCTTGGCATGATCACACACCTCAGTTGCAAAGAGAACAACAGACCCTAGATGTCGGGTTTAAATAAGATGAGTTCCACCTGCAGGAGGTTCTAATCAATGACACCCAATCTGGAACTCTTGAATTTAAATTTGATGAGCTTCAATGTGTGATTAATGTAACTAGGTGTACTTAGTTTTATCCGTGTGATGTGAAATATTTGCTGGGTTGCTCTTTCGATATTTTTTCCACGACAATGTAGGCTATATACATAAATCATATTTAAGGGGGTTCACTTGTTAATTTGATGTATCTCTGTGAGCTTCTTCTTTAAACATGTTTCAGAATATACTTCACAGGAGCATAAGAAAAGCAAACTAATATTTTTGTGTTAATGTTTTTACATTTTTATTCGATTGAAACGTTTTGCTGGGCGGAAGTCGCCAAATCGTCGTAACATAGAGGGGACTATTCAATTCAGCATCATTTACCAGCCCTGAGGCAAAAAGCACATCAAAACAAGTTTTTTTTTGTTTATTTTTTAAATTCATGACACAAGCAGGTCGACGCAGCTACGTCGTCTATAGATTAATCGCATCTATTGAGCCTACTCATTCAGACATTTTACAAAGAAAAGTAAAGTAAACGATGCTTTGTAAAGTCATTCAGATTTTTAGTATATACTACATGGAGTTGTAACAAAATAAACTAATTTACTGTAATTTTTATTCTGTATTAAAACATGATAATGGTGACGCCACCTGCTTCAGCTGAAAGATAAACTGTGAGTGTTGTTTTAATTCATGCATTATCCACTCAGAATTATGTTAGCACACTAGGGAAAGCGCTATCCGCCCCTTTTGTAGGAATGAGCTCACAGACCCCCATGGATTGGCTGGTAATCGCTATGAGTGACGGGGGAGTGTATGCCACCCCTCCCTCCCGCGAGAGCTCGGCCAATTAGCTCCCATGGACTCCCGGTCGCGGATGGCTGAGGTATCAACCTGGATTTGAACTTGCGATTTCCAGGTTGATAGTCACGCACCTTGTCGATGTACCACTTAGGTGCCCGGAATTATGTTTATTAAGCATCTGATAGCTGACCAATCAGATCGCGCCATTTCTGTGTAGTATATATTAATGTTGGTCATCCTGAGAATAAAACCTAAAACACAATGGGATTTTGACTTTTTTTTATTTAGTATCACGTGTGCTTTAACATGTTCAACATGTCTCTTGGACTTCAGGTCATGAAGATGGAGCATGCTTTGGTGGGATCACCTTGGCTGCCCCTTTTGGTGTTGCTTAGCGGAGTGTCTTTAGGAGTCGTGGAACTGGAAATGGTTCCTCAACAGGGAGGATCACCTGCTCTTAAGAACATCACCCTGGCTGTTATCTTACCCCACCATAACACAGAGTACCCATGGGCATGGCCTCGAGTAGGTCCTGCTCTAAACTGGGCTGTGGAGAAGGTCAACTCAGACCCGACGCTGCTCCCAGGTTACCGCATGCGCCTCGTCTTCAGTAGCAGCGAGAACAAGGAGGGCGTGTGCTCGGACTCAGTGGCGCCCCTCGTGGCTGTGGACTTAAAGTTTGCCCATGACCCGTGGGCTTTCATTGGGCCAGGTTGTGACTACGCATCATCACCTGTCGCTCGCTTCACCACACACTGGGAATTGCCCATGGTGACTGCTGGAGCACGGGCGTTGGGGTTTAATTTGTACTCTTCCATTACAAACACAGGACCAACGCATGAGAAACTGGGTGAGTTTGTGATGAAGATGCACAGAGGCTTCGGTTGGGAGAAACACGCCATGTTTTTGTTTCATGACCAAAAGAGTGACGATCGACCGTGCTACTTCGCCACAGAGGGACCGTATACAGTGATGAAAGATGAGAACTTCACAATTGAGCACCTTGTATTTAATGAGGACGAGACGTTTTCCTACGTTGATCTCATCAACGATATCAGCCAGAAAGCACGAGGTGAGTTGAAAATGTTGAGCTGAAACTCAAAACATGTTTAGTTAAGAATGGAGACATACACTTTTAATAACTGGTAGAAGCTTTCAAATATAATTGAACGAAATTGCAAAAAAAAATGGCAAGTAAAAATATTAGGAGGCACAGTGGCATAGTGGTTAGCTGTCCGCCTCAAAGCAAGAAGGTCCTGGGTTCGAGTCCCGGGCCCAAAGGAAGTTTCTAATGCGTTTTGTATGCTCTTCTCATGCTTGCATGGGTTTCCCTTGGGTTTCCTCCCACAGACCAAAGACATGCACATTAGGTTATTTAGCTGTTCCAGAATTGCCCCTAGGTGTGTGTGTGAGTGTGAATGGTTGTGTGTGTGTTGGCCCTGCCGTGGTCTGCCAAGCTGTTCAGTGTGTACCCCACCTTCGCCCAGTGTCAGCTGAGATAGGCTCCAGCCTAGTGAGTGAAATAATAATGTATTCCCAAGAACATTATCAAGTCAGCATAATTTTAATCATAAGCATAATTTTGAAAGCCTTAAAATGATTATTATTATTATTTTTGGCATAAAATATAATTTGTCATATTCATTTTATTCCATTTCTTTTTTTTCTGAGGAATCCGAAGTGTCTTCACGTGCTATACTGTGAATAAGCATGTTAGCAACTCGTTATAAAATAGTTATAAAATAGTTATAAAGTGTGTCTCAGGGACAACAATATGTAAATATATCAAAATGTGTACATGTATATGAACGTGTAAAAAAAAAAAAAAAACAATGACTCATCCTGTCCAATTTGGACCCAGCCAGATGTTGACTATGTACCGTATATATGTTCATCTGTATGTAGGTTTATTTTATTACTTTTGTTGTAAACATTTAATCAAGTAGTCAAGAATTTATTGAATTAATTAATTCATTAATTTCCGAAGCTGCTGAATCCTATCAGGGTCACCGGGAGGCTGAAGCTTATCTTACCCGACTCTGGACAAAGGCGGGGTACACGCTAAACAGCTTGGCGGTCCATTGCAGAGCCAAAACACACACCTATTCGTACCCACACTCACACACACATAGGGCCAGTTAGCCTAATGTGCATGTCTCTGGACTGTCGGAGGAAACTGGAGTACCCAGAGGAAAACCACTCAAGCATCGGGGAAGCATGCAAACTCCACGCGGAAACGCCCTCTGTGAAACGCCGAGCCTAGGACACGAACCCAGGACCTTCTTGCTGTGAGACGTACTTGCTTACCGCGACGCCGCTGCATTGATCTGAGTGAAGAACATGGTTTTCTAGATGCCTGGTACACTGTTGTGCAGTAAATTACAGTCTGGTCCTATATATCTTTAACACTTTCCATCTCCTCTGCTGGCCAAAACAACCCCTGTTCCAATATCACCAAGTAACATGACCAGTAGAACCATGTTATTCACCATAGGAGGATAGCTTCCACACCGAGTCCCAGGGTGATGATGTAGCTCTCTGGATTGCTCCTGTGATATCAGGCATGTTTGCCGAAGTAGAGCTCGCCCACTCACTCATTTGCCGTACCTCGTAATCCTCTATTAGGGATGGGGGAGGCTGGAGCCTCATCTCAACCAACGCTGGGCAAAGGCGTAGCTGATGTATTGAATATATGCGGTATTTGGTCGATTTGGCACACTGTACCGTTTCAGTCCATCATTCACTGGCTGTCAGTATTGTAACTTACCATGAAGTTGAAGTGGATTCTCTTATAGTAGTGAATTAATACCATATAGCGTAGGGCCAGTATGATGAGACGCACTTCTGAGGTAATTTCCCACTTTTGGTGGGGGTGGGGACACTACGGGACGGGACGAGAGAAAGCACTTGAATGAAAGGATCACATCTGCTGCTCATCTTTTAATCATTTCATAGCTTTCAGAAGTACAGATTGCTCTCGTCGTTGTTCCTCATTAAGGCTCTTGTAAGAAGCGACGGCTGTGAATAATTACAGGGGGGGGGAATTAACCCTCTTTATCCAATTAAGACCAAGCAGCACTTTAGAGCTTCGTTGAGAATATCATTTTGTCTCTTTTCCCATGACATAATGGAGCGATTGGGCCATGTCTCTCACGTCTCTTCTTTTGCCTCACTTCTCTCTCTGTGGGACTCTAGTGCCTCGCGCTCGATCCGATCAACTGGTAATGAGACATTTTCTCTCTGTCTCGGTGACGAGTCGGTGTAATTGCCTGATCCATCCTCTGATCTATAGAGCTGAGTGTGTGTGTGTGTGTGTGTGTGTGTGTGTGTGTGTGTGTGTGAGAGAGTAACAGAGCGGTATTAAGGCTGGTTCTCGTGTTCAGTGTGCCCTGACGTCTGCTCTGTCATGCGGAAAGATGGCACTAGTGTGAAAAATTAGAGATTCAGACATCGGTGGATATGCTGACAGAAAAGCGTGTTAAAACTGCCAACTAGCACAAGACAGCTATTTAATGAACACACACACACACACACCTCTGCTTATACTCACACACAAACACTCCCCTTCATCCTGTTTTAATAACACATCCCATCCTCATATGTCTCAGAGCCAGATCTTAGAAACCGTTCATTCTGTCACATTGAACTCTGAGATGCCATGACGCCATGACGCCATTTCCAGTGAATGATCTTTTCATTATTATCAGAAATTAAATGCATGAATACGGTTATTATGATGCATTGCAGCATCATGCTATGTCTCCAGGGTCTAGGGCTCGATCCCGATCTCAGGTTAGTGCTTGTATGGGTTTCCATGAATGTCTCCTTCTAAAAATGACCCCAGGAAGTTTTCGGCTGACTCTAAATTGCCCTGAGGTGTGGAGGAGTGTGTGAATGAGTGTGCATGGAGATGTGAATGTAATTGCAGTGCATTCAGGGTGTATTCTCAAGGGATGTGTCCAGAGACAGCACCACAGTAAAGCACTTACTAAAGTACCGAAATTTCACTGTTGGTGGTATAGTGTTTGGTATTATAGTAGAGTGTAATAAATAATCCTACGAATCAACTTGTTGCAACAATAAACTTGTAAGAGTGACTTTGTTAAAGAGCAGCGTATTTATAATTCTGTTTATTTTTAGTCCTATAATATGTGGAGTATCTGCCATACAAGTCCCTGTGTATGAGCTGTTGCTATAGAAACAATAAGGTATTCGAAGCAGTGCTTGAATATAAACCTGTTGTTCATGTTACATCCGTGCTGGTATACAAAACACTGCACACCTTCTGACCAATCAGATTCAAGTGTTAGGCCCCCCCCAAATCGTATGCGCAGGAGTTCGAAAAAAAAGCGGGTGGCAGCATTGCATGTCACGGAGGGGGCATGTGCATGCTTACGCCCCTTTCTTGGTTGGTGGTGGTCGTGTGATAGGGAAGACAATACTTGATGGGTGGGAATTGGATACGACTAAATCAGGGAGAAAAATGGGGAAAAAAATCCCAAATAAATAAATGTAAAAAAAAAAGAGGTGCAATATTCATGTCAATTGGTTCAAGCCCCTCTGTCACCGCGTTGTCACTGCTGTCCCCCCAGTGCAGCTAACTGGGTTATCAAAGTCCAGCCATGTCTCTCACTGTCTGTGGTGAGAGGCATGTAAAGGAACCATTGCTGAATTTCGAAAAGAGTAGGCTGCATTTCCATCAGCGTGTTTCTGCCCTGTGATGGCCTGGCGAGCTGTCCAGGAGCTCACCCAGAGTGGGGATGGGCGAGATGGGCGCCAGCCTCCCCATGACCCTAATTAGGATTAGGCGGTTCAGAAAATGAAATGAAATGACTATTGAAAAATATATGTATTTTTAACTGAGTTTAAAAGGGTCATGTTGCTTCCGTTAATGACGCATTCACAAGCAACGGTATGTTACACTTAACAATGGTGTTATAAAGAAGTTACAGGCCGATGAATGCTGTGATTGACCAATCATATTCAAGTATTTGAATGAACTGTGTAAAAAAAAAAAAAAAAAAAATCACGAGAAATTTAAACATAAAAATCTTGTATTAGTTTATTACCTCCACCAAGGAGGTTATGTTTTCACATTGGTTTGTATGCTTGTCTGTCTGTTAGCAACATTACTCAAAAACATATGGACAGATCTTGATCAAATTTTCAGGATGAGTTGGAAATGATACAACGAACAATTGATTAAATTTTCGCAGGGATCCAGATTACTGTCTGGACGCAGGGAATTTTTAACGATTTTTAAAAAAAAATGACGTAGTCATCTGATTTACTGTGTTCGGACCATACCGAAGCGTATTTTCCAGGCTTGTGTTCGATGGTGTAATCTCATTCCTTTACTTTTCTGTACAACTTTTAGGCCAATCATCACAAAAATAATCCAGTTATTAAAACTTCCTCATCCGAGCACAAGGCCTCTTATTCAAGGCAGGTCCTGTACACAATGTAATCATATAGATGGCTGTTTGCATTGTAGGGCGCAAATAATAAACAACTGCTGCATTCCTTACAATACCATATGGGGGTACTGAATGGCCTAGGTGGAGGTCTGCGCTTTCCGAGTGCTTTTCTGGTTTTTAATTGTATTTACTTGTAGAATATATAAACATTTTTACTTAGTATGCAAACACACCTTTAGAGAGCCAGAGCCGGTCTTCTGTGACTGTGTAGTATGCTGTCTGACCTCTAAATTAAAAATGTACTCCTGTAAGCTCACCTGAACAGTCTCTGTCATGGGTAAAATATGTAATATAAACTACATCTATAAACATTTTAGTTTATATTTATAATAATATAATAATAGTTATTTTAATCTGTTTCTTTTTCTTTTTTTTTTACACCTGAGCCCATTGGAGCTTGTCCCGGTTTCTGTAGCATGAAGAGACCAGGAGCTTAATTCATCCTGGATGGGGTGTAGTCCATCGCAGGTCACCTTCCCAGTATTTTTACTGGTACACATTTATACTTCTGGGTGGACAGACGCACACTTGTGGTTGCGACTTTACCTTAGTACGGTGGAGTCTAACGGAGATTTGAACCCATGACCATGAGCCCAGCACTCTAACCACTACACCACCAGCCCCACTTGTGTCTGTATAGTATGTAATAAACGCTGGATGAGTCTAGTTCACTCGGCCAGTGTGTCTCTTTTAAATTATGCAAATATAAACTGTAAAAATCGTTTTAGTTTGCTTTTCATTATATTTCGCATAGTACTACCAGATCACAGCTCTTATTCTTTACACCAGCCTGCGCTGGGAGCTCATCTGTATCAGTCCTGTTAAAAAAAACTTAAAAAAATAAATCATAAAAATTTCATTTTGTGCTTTTTTTTAATTAATGAATCGATTTAATTATTTTCTTAGGTGCCCGAGTAGATTATACTAAAACAATTATGCACCTCCGGCTTGGTGGATGTCATTAAAATTTATATTCAGTGCCATCCACCTCAACTTTGGTTCATTACTGTTAATTATCCTGAGATAATGAACGCCAACCAATCAGATCGTACCATTCCCATGTAGTATACAGTATACTATTTCATTTTAAGCCAAGAATGATAATACACCATAACTTTTAATAATCAAACCCATACAGACAGAGACCGTTTTACGACAGCATGTAATTATAAAGGAGACAGGATGATAGGAAACAAAACAACGAGACAAAGACCTTCCATTCCTTACCACCTTCAGCTGAACAAAGCTTTCTGTCAAAGTAGAGACACATCATTGTCTGTGTCACTGCTTCAGTGAAATGTTCTCATGTTAACTCAATGTTCCTCGTTCTCTACACCAGATTTCCAGCTGGTCTACAGGTTTGGATCAACCATAAATTCATTAACCATGAATCCACGAGTCAAGTAAAAGCTCCAGTCTGCTACCAGGTCCCCGTGCTTGGGTTGCTCGGAAACCTAAATGGCTAAAAAGTGCTAGCATGATGAAATAACATATGGTGACCTAGCTAGCTAATTACATGCATTAATGCAGACTAAATAAACAAACAAGTAGATGATTATTATCCTGTGCTAACAAAGTTAGCACATTGTTTTCATGCCCTTGGGAAAAGGTCGTCGGTCAACATTTCAATTTGGAGCTTTGGTGAGCTTTGGTGTTCTGTCCTTTTATCACTACTCAAGACCAAAAGTTGGTGAACACCTGACCGTCACACCAATATGACGTGCTCGCCCCAAACGATTGCCGCAAAGTTAGAAGCATACGATTGTATACAATGTCGTTTTATGCTGTAGCAGTACAGTGTAGCATGATAAGGGTCCTGTACACTAGACAAGCTCTGGGAAGACATGGTTCGCCAACACTGTAGTGAAATATCTCCAGCAACCTGATCTCAACCCCACAGAACACCAGTGGGATGAACTGGAACACTGACTACATCCCAGACCTTAACATCCCAATATCAGTACCTCACTAATGCTCTTATAGCTAAATGAACACAAGTCCTAACAGATAAGAAACACTCCAAAAAGCTCTGTATTCACCCTGTGACCAACCGATCCCGTCTGATCTCGGAAACTAAGCAGGACCGGGCCTGGTTAGTACTTGGATAGGAGACTAGCCAGGTGCTGTGGAGGGTTAGGGTAAATACCTGGCAACCTACCCGGTAAAAAATCTGCTGAAGGGAACTGTATGAGAATAGATGTGCCAAGAGACGGATTTGACTAAAAAAAACACTTTGAAATTTAGTGGAAATCCATCCTGGAAGAGTGGACATTGTTTTCATAGGAAAGGTGGACAAAATCTGGAATGGGATGTCCAAAAAGCATGGTCAAGGGTGCACAAACTTTTATTCATGCTAGACTCTTTACACTTGATATTCTTTCCCACATGCCAGTTTGCTGCGCGCCACTTCTGTTCGGAGCCTCGCCGACCCGAGAATCAGTCACTGCTGATGATGATTGAAGTCCCGCATGGATAACCTCTAGTTCAGAACAGTTTTACTCTGGATAATACAGTCCCAAGCAGACAACCTTGAGATGGCTGTGAATATTCTTTCAGCAGTTGCTAAGAAGAGTTTACACTCCCGTGTGCATGACTAAACGGTTGATGAAAGAAACTTTATAAACTTAATAAAAAGTTACAAGCTCCTTTTAACTCCCTTAGCAGATTGAATTAATAATTACAGTATTACTCAAATGCGGAGCTGCTTAATCCTACAAGTGTCACAGGGAGGCTGGAGCCTATCTCAGCCAACACTGGGTGAAGGCAGGGTAGGTCTTGAACAACTCGACAGACCATCGCAGGACCAACACACAAATAATCATGCTCACGCACACTCTCATGCCATTGGGGCAATTTGGAACATATAGTTAGCCTAATCTGCATGCCTTTGGACTGTAGGAGAAAACCAGAGTACACAGAGGAAACCCACACAAGCGCAGTAAGAAGACTCCATACAGAAATGCCCGAGCCTGGGATTTGAACCCAGGACCTTCTTAGAAGAGAAATAATTTATCTTTGCATTTAGTGTCGCCTAGATGACGATGACTTCCCTTTTTGGGTGTTGAGCTTCTTCCTCTTGTTGCCCCTGTTGCCCCCGGTTTGTTTAATAGAGATACATTCATTATCTATACCACTTATCCTATTTACGGTCGCAGGGTAGCTGGAGCCAATCCCAGCCGCCTCTGGCTAAATGGTGGGGTACACATACAGTTTATACATTTATGGCATTCGGCAGACGCCCTTATCCACGGCGACTTGGATTTTTATCTCATTTATGACCTCATTTGTGGGTATAACAGGGGCCACTTGCTTAAGGGCCCTACAGTTGCGACCTGGTGATACTAGGGTTTTGTGGACATGACCTTGCGCTAACAGGCTGTGGTCTGAAATCAAACAGCCCAGACGTTCGTCTGAAATCCTTGGCTAAATGATTTGTACCCTTGTACGTCTGAGGACTCTTTATTGACCAAACGAGGGTGATATTTATTTAATTGGATGTCAGGGTTATAGTCCATCGTTATTTTTAAGACATGAGAGTTACTTGGATTTATTATTTTTGCACTGAATGACCAGACTTGCATTATATGGCCATTACCGAGGATATTCCCCGACTCTAATTCACATGTGTAAATCTGTAAAAGCTCTCTGACTGAGTGTAACTCAAATCTCAGGCTCAGGCGGGGATTTTGCCTTAATAAGGAAACAGCCACTGTTGAATGGAAGATATTTCCTGAAAAAACATAATTTGCCCCGACTTTTGTTTCTCGTTGATTTATGGTCCTATTTTTGGTCTGATTTCTGGTTTACGTCCTGGACTCTATATTGACCATGTTTCCCCAAAAGTGACCTGGGAATTGATTCAGGGAGTTAATCAAACCCAGATGGCAGGAGGTGGGAGGTGAGCGGGATTGGGAAAGAGCCCCCCCCCCCTCCCCCTCCCAAATCACTTACACATCTATGACCTGTGGTTTTCATTATCACGCGCTCAGCGTTCAGATTATATGAAAGTGAGATTGCATGTAGATTCACCAAGGTTGTGTAGGTTGGACTTCTAGGAACTCGACATTTATGAGTTCTTGTGAGAAAATTTACGAGTATTTATGAGAAAAAATATACCGCTGTCCTCAAAAACATGATCTGTATCACAGCATATACTCCCATCTCACTCACTCATTTGACCAACTGCTTAACCCTACAAGGGTCGCGGGGAAGCTGAAGCCTACAGGATCTCAGCCGACTCTGGGTGAAGGTGGTGCACACCCTGAACAGAGAAGATATCACAGAAGAGTCTGGTTCTGTTGTCCAACTATTAACTGTAGCATAATTTTAGGTTGCAGGTTTGGTACACTGCAGGCATGTCACGCCCTGGGTTTCTGTGGGACGTCCCATGTAATGGAGAGACCACTTAGCAGTACACTTCATGTCCGTCTGTCTCTCTTTCTGTCATAATGTGCTGTGAGAGGTGGATGGAAAGCTGATTTTTACCACCCAGGGACATCCCACCTGTGGAGCTTTATGTATTATTATCATTATGATTATTAATGCATTCATTCATTCATTCATTCATTTTCTGAACCGCTTAATCCTAATTAGGGTCACGGGGAGGCTGGCACCCATGCATGGGAGGAAACCTGAGTACCGGGAGGAAATCCAGGCAAGCACGGGGAGAACATGGAAACTCTACGCAGAAACGCTCGAGCCCGGGAATTGAACCCAGGACCTTCTTGCTGTGAGGTGGATGTGCTAACTGCGCCACTGTGCCGCCCTATTATTATTATTATTATTGCTGTTGTTGAGGTCGTTGGGAGGGTGTTTGTTGTTTTTTTTTTTTTGGTTGCTGCCATTAATAGTATTTTTTTTTTTATCAATTTTTTTGTGGTTACGAGTGCAAAACAGTGATATGTACACATCAGTGCTTCGTAGCCCCAAAAGCCACATTACGTCCCATTATTTGGACTGTGTGACCGTGTCCTGGTGCTTTGGCTCATATGTAGGCAATGAGTGGCTAATTCAGATAGCATGGTGAGTTTCAGCCTGGCATTACATTATAGTGTCTCTGGGGTGATCAGGTGTGTTTACCCCCACAGCTCTTGTTACATAATCAAGGCTCTGTGTGTGTGTGTGTGTGTGTGTGTGTGTGTGTGTGTGTGTGTCTGAAATAGAAAAGAGCAGTACACTAGCATATTCTATATTCCTTCCAGGATGATATGTGCATGTCGTCACCCGTAAGACAGAAAGTAAATGTGTTTCTCCATATTAATTACGTGCAACATATCGGTTCAAATACATCCATTTTTTCCCCCCTAATGCATGTTTCTCAGAGGCTCAAATGAATTACATTTAGCAGACGGCACTGTGGGTCGTTTGTAATTGGTTATTTTTAGTAATCCGTCCAGTTATGTCATGATCGCTTCAAAATGTGATCATCATCTCTGCGGTTTCTGTGTCGCACTCCTAAACTTGTAACAATTCATCTTCAATTCACGGGAAAATCTATGTAGGGTTAACGGTGGGGGGCGGTGGGGTGGTACGTGGGGTGGGTTTGTACCTTTTTTCTTTTTTACTTTAAATGAAATCCAATCCAACTATGTTGAGTTTTGTCAGTAAAAACACCTGGATCTTTCCTGAGGAGTGATTTTCACATGATGTAAGTGTGATTTTACTTTTACTGCCTAATTCATTGTTAAACACTAACCAGAGAGAAGTATGTAGGGGTTATCGTATTTTAAAATATGACACCTTGCAAAACTTTCACCTTGCACTTTGACAACAGAGAGATTAGCAATGGAAAAATATGATGTCGTTAAGCTATTATCTGTCGTTCCACAGGATAAAAACACACACTTGGGCAGAAGTGTTTAGTTCGTTACTAAACATAACTTGTAATATGAATATATTAATATTGTGTATTATTGTGGTAAGAGTAATACTGTGTTATTACTGTAATGAGGCCAATTTGTTGAAACACAGATGTAGAAAGTAGGCGACTCATGAGAGAGTGACACGGGGAGAAGTATGACGAGTGTATGAAACATTTTTCTCTCAGCTGTACATGTACTTTACGGCACATACAGTATCTGGTGGTAGTGCAGGTTTATGGCAAATAAAAACAATTCTGAAAGGATTTTATTCTTCCTGTTACCACGTCGAAGAAAAAGAGAGATCAGCAGCCTGTGTTTCCATAGAGACGGAGAACATATGAGCAAGAGGGGTGGATGGGTATCAGAGCTGAGAGGTGGAGTGGAGGGGTATCACCAGCCCTATGACCTGATCATATACAGTATGGTGTACTGGCACTAATATATATATATATATATATATATATATATATATATATATATATATATATACCCTAACCATCCATTTTATTAAGAACACTCGTACGCCTGAGCAGTCAAGTGACATCAGGGCTTGTCATGAAATTCTCTAGGTACAGGTCAAGAGCGTCAGATCATTCACATCAAACATCAGAATGAAGAAACATGGGACGTTAGTGACTGTGGCCTGGTTGAATGACTTGGAAATGTAAAAAGCATCCAGTGGGCAGTAAGATGGAGTGAAAATGTAGAAAATTCTTCTGCTTAAGAGTCTGGGGGCAGCCGCGGCCTGATGGTTAGAGAAGCAGCTTTGGGACCGGAAGGTTGCTGGTTTGATTCCCGAATCAACAGGGAAAATGTGTGGCGGCGGGGCGAGTGAGCTGCACTTTCCCTTCATCCCTGGCTGAAGTGCCTTTGAGCATGGCACCTACCCCCCCTACTGCTCTCCAGGTACCGCAGTGTGTGGCAGCCCACTGCTCCGAGTGTGTGTGCGCTCTCTGTTTATGTGCGTGTGCTCATTTTGGAGGGGTTAAATGCTGAATTCTAAGTTTCCCTTGCGGAATTAATACAGTAGAAAAATTAACAATAAAAATAAATAAATAAATGTGCAGTTGTGTCTTACCATTCAGTAACATGTACATATACGAGCCTTCAGCATGCCGTAGACGTGCATGACTGTAGACAGTGTTTCTGATGATGATGATGATGATTATGAACAGGACGAGGTGTAAATTATGATGAAAATGATGATGAGGAGGAGGTATGATAATTACAATGACGATGTTGAAGGGGAGAAGAATGATGAGGAGGTGGATGATAGAGTGAGGATGGTGAGGAGCAAGATGTGGATGACAATCTATATAATGACTGGCTTGATGAAGATTGTGCCAACAATGGCCCTGATTAGGCTGCTGCTGCTGCTGATGATGATGAAGATGACCCAGACATGAGTTTAACCTCACCACACTGGATGTGCTCTTAATAAGAGGGACCCATTCACTTCCCAGATATATTAAATAAGCATGAAATCTTATTGTTATGTTATCTCTTGGAAATAAAGAAATCAGCCACAATGTCTTTCTGAAACCATTTGCTTCCTCCTGCGCTTGGGACTGCTATTGGTGAAACTCATGGCATAACACACTGATTGGCTAACATGTGCAGAAAAGTTGCGGTGATTGGTTAAAATTACAAGGTCGCCCAAAATGCACAAGGATTGGTTGGATCAGTGTGGAATGATGTGATTGCCGCATTTAGAACTCCAGTGTTTACTCCTGGAACTAAATGCAAAATTTTATCCGGTGTTAAACTCTGCCGCCTTTTTGGTGTTATTGTTGTGGACGGTTGGCTCCAAAAATCCTATTTCTCTGTTATTAGCGGTTAAACTTCTTGCACACTTGTTTTTGTGGAGAATAGCTATAATTCTCTGGAGCCCGATTTTGGATTTTTAACAGAATTATGACCTCATATCTGAAAAATATTCAACTGCTTCATGATTCGTGGAGAGAATCGAATGAAACTTGGCAACTTTATACAACACGACAATGCCAACAATTTTGCAGGGTCAGATTTTTCACTTTTCGACCCAGGTGTAGAATCATGCCCTACTCTTCCTTTCTACTCCTCCGTAATTAGTGACCAGAATTGCTTTGCAGGCTTATACTACACGACCTGATGACCTAACGATTCTACGGAGGCGGATTTTGGATTCTCACACCGGGAACGGAATGATTGGCATTACAGAAAGAAATGACTTATGAAGTATACAATTAAAAATATTATTATTTAGTTTAGTTGTTGTTTTTTTTTAAACACTATTAAATATTAATAAGGAAATCTTAGGGGAGGGGCTTTAGACCCGGAATACCTTGCATTCTTCATCATCAGGTATCTGGACAGATAAGAGAGTGCTGGTTGGTTAAAGAACATCCAGTAACCAGTGGCCCAGTGTAAACTCCTTTTATGTGTGTGCACAGACACACACACACACACACACACACACACACTCCAACAGACCCATTCACTTATCTGCCTGATTTACGCAGTGTGATAAGGTTGAGTGTGACGTCTGTGCGAAAGAGAGAGAGAGAGAGAGAGAGAGAGAGAGAAATGTCTGACAAACACTCCTGCAGTTTCAGTCACTTCCAATAAACAGGGCCATCTGTTGCCCTTTGGCCACCCAAATAGCAATGACGCTGATCAGACCTGGGGGAGCCATGTAAGGTTCGAGTTGCACAGATTAAATGTGTAAAAAGTAGTTTACTGTAAATCAACAACTGCAATTTTTTATCCTGGAAATAAAGATGGCTGGTGAAGTTGTTCATCAGTTTAAGAGAATGTTTATAGGTATAACATCCATATCGTTACTTTTTAGACTTCATGTTCTGATAGTTAGTTATGCAGTACATCATGATCTTTACAACAAACAGTGTTATCATTCTTGGGGCACACCCTTCCCCCCTTTTGACTATTTCTGTGGTTAAGAGCGAACGGTTCATGTGTACTAACCAGCAAGACCCTGTTCAAACACAGCTGAATGCAGATGTCCAGAAAGCAAAGAAGACAATATTGAATTTGTAATTTAAGGCCAAGTCAGTATTCTTAGCTGAGTGTCCTGACTGTAAAGACTGCCAAAAGTAATTGAGAATGATCTCCCCATTGGGGCAAAAGAAAATTGCTCAATCTATCAAAGGAAGATCGAGATTTTCAACCATAACACCCATCCGTGGTCTGATGACGAGACAGAAAAATTTACTGTGCCGAGTGGCTGAGTGAGAGGAGCACTGTACCTCTTCCCTGTCAATCACAGCAGCGATAGCCAGCCTATAGCTCAGGGGTCACCAACACGGTGCCCGCGGGCACCAGGTCGCCCCCAAGGATCACATAAGTAGCCCGCAGGCCTGTTCTAAAAATAGCACAACTCGCTAGTGAGCTGCGTCTAAAATTAATTTTTGATTTTTATTGTTGATAATTATTGTGAGAAATCATTAACGTGATC
>JAQMYF010000022.1:40598825-40617963 GCA_030014195.1 Neosilurus mollespiculum | reverse complement strand
CACACACACACACACACACACACACACACACACACACACACACACACACACACACACACACACACACAGTCTGGTTTACATAACTACATGGGACAATACATAGACTTACATTCACTTCTTGGAGGCTAATCCTAACCATCACTGCTGCTCTCCTAACCTTAAAACATGTCTTCACCTTAAAATGTAATGACTTACGTTCTGGGGACTTGTGCTTTTTTCCCCCCATAAGGAAGACAAGTCCCCATAAGGTTACTGTGTAAAAAAAAATGTTTAGGTCCCCACAACATAATGAATTCCTAGACCACACAGCCACCCATCCTTGCACGCATGCAGCACACACACACCCACACCCACATACATACACACACACACACACACACACACACAAGCATTGTGGACTGTAGGATGTGTTTTATTTGCAAATAAGTCACTGGGATAGAGGATCATGGATATATTTCTAGTCGTTATGGTGTATAAAACCTTATATAGCCTGCAGCTTAAAAAAAAAAAATGTAGGTCCCCACAACATGATGAATACCTAGACCACACAGCCACCAGCACCTGCACTCACACACACACACACAGAGCACAAACACACTTCCATTACTACTCAGCACTCGTGCACCCCAGCAGCATTAATGATCCTCTCAGATTCTTATTAATTGCATATGATTAAATCTTAATTGTGGCTTTGTTTGTGTGATGGCTAAAAATAAATAATGGCCTCTAAAAGTCTCTGATTCCTCAGCCAGAGTTGAGGGTTTAATATGAACAAGGTACCTCATTTAGCACTATATCCCTTACATAACAAATACTCAATTATAGAATCAGTTATGCAATATATTATACTATGATATTGAACCCTCACAGTACCCCTTAGTGTAAGAAGAGGCTGTGTGGGTAGAATTTATATCTCTTTTGTTAGACACTAATATGACGGATTTTAGACAGTATTCTGACAGCGTCTCTCCTGCCAGTCGCAGTCCCGGTGTCTTGTTTAACGGATAAGAGTTTAATGATGCCTTTTTGAAAGATAGCAGCCAGAATTGCTTGTCTGACTACACGCCTGTTGTTCGTATTGTGCTTGTGTCACAGTGCTGCTGAATCCTCCAATGGGGGCAGCCATAGCCTAACGGTTAGAGAAGCGGCTTTGGGACCGAGAGGTCACTGGTTCAATTACCAAATCAGCAGGAAAAATGTGTGGAGGTGGGGGGGTAAGCTGCACCTTCCCTTCCTCCACCTTTATGGCTGAAGCGCCCTTGAGCAAGACACCTAACCCCCAACTGCTCTCCGGACGCCCCAATGTGTGTGGCAGCCCACTGCTCCGAGTGTGTATATGCTCACTGTTTACGTGTGTGTGTGCTCACTTTGGATGGGTTAAATGCAGAGGCAATAATTTCCCTTGTGGGATTAATACAGTATTGCAAAAAATTTATAACAGCAGATTGGAATTGGGATTACAGGGTTCTGTTAATGGGTTTGCTCCAAAACCACCCTAAAAGCGCCAAAACTGCCTGAAGTCATGGAGACATATGTTTAGCACCTGCCCCTCGGGAGCTATAGGAATGGGTTCCATTCGTCCGTCTGTCTGTCTGTCCGACACGCTTCAGTTTCCGGACATTTACGTGCCGCGTGCTGAAGCTGGGGCTTTCATACTTGGTATGCTTGTTCTATGTTGGCATATTATGATGTGGTCCTTTCAGCGGGTGCGTCTGGACCCCTGTGGTCCATTTTTAGATATAACAGATTAATGCATCAGTGGATCTATAGCATTTTAGCATAAAGTGCTAGAAATATGCATTGGTTTTACAATTAGTCAAGTGATTCTTATTAATTCCCACCACATATGCATCAAAACCTGCCTTTAATGAAGGAATTTATGAACAAAATATCCCAAAAACCAACTGTCACTTGGTTGTATCTTGCCAGACGGCAAACAAAATGTTTTATCAAACAAAATGCTTCAGTGTTTTATGTCTGTTTAGCTCTTCCACAGGAAGGAAACCAGATTCTGCCCCACCCTGGACTGCCACCCTGAGAAAGTGTTTGGGTCTAACCTGGACACCCCACAGTAAAAGTCAGGCTACGCCAGTGGCCACAGGGCTTTGTAGTTTCTCAGTAGGATGATAAACTGCATTAGAGGCTAGTGATGAAGCTCATTGTTGCAAAACATCATTAATGGTTGAGAATTTATATGTATGCATAGCACAAGCCAGAAAGCCACTGCCGTCACCAAGCTTTAACCGCCGTCGCCTATTTTTAGAGACGGCACCCAGAAACCAGCACAAAACAAAAGCAGGCATATGAATAATTAAACAAACGTGATTGAAATCAGAACATGGTCGCCCTACACAACGTAGAGGTTTCCTGAGCAAAACGGCTAACGTGGAACTAAAAGGGTCTCTAAGCCATGAAGGAAAAGATCATTTCACCAAATATGATTCTGTTGTAGTGACAGGAAGGTTGTGATTTAAACTGTAACCGTAGTAACTGAACTGCCAGACATGACAATGACTTTGGACTGTTAAGCCAGTTAAAATACCAAACCTTCAGATGTATTTCTAAGCATCTCCCCTCATGTTTAGACATCTTCCACTAGAGTGATATAAAGGTCATCATTAGGCCGAGCCTGACACAATGCTCTAAATCACCAAGCTCAGATTATAGAAGAGTACCAAGGACCTGCAAAGAGGTTTGAATTGAAGAGACTGCAATTAAGATGTAGATTTAAGAACTGTGTAATGGCTTTTTGATAGGTGTCCGATGCTTGTGATATAAGAGTAGTGCGGCTCCTTTAATTTCCTTCAGTCCTGGAGGAAATTAATTAAATAAATACATCTCCCTTGCATTTCCTGGCTACGCCCTGAAGTGAAAGCAGGAAATGTTAACACTGAGTTTTCTTTTTATCGCCCTTCACTCACTGGTTTCCAGGTTCATTTGTATCACCTGCCTTGTTAGTTTAATCATCCGTTTAATAAGTTCATATTCCGTGCTCCTATTAATGTTTAGTGTTGTTTTGCTGAGAAAAAGTTTGTCTGCCTACATAAGTTAAATCGCATCTTTGTTTTGTTTAATCAGCGCGAGTCTGAGCAGTGGTGTATGAGCCTCTCTTTTCTGGATTTCAGTTTCAGTGTTAATAATAGATGCTTTTTTATAGGTAACATTGCAGCCTTACTGGGTTTTCTGTGGTAGCATGGACAGGATAACCATCCAAGTCATGTTCCATGCGTATTCTTTTCTTCTTTGGCCTCCTTTTGTCTCGAGAGACAATGGAAAACATGACAGGTTAGGGCACACAACGCTTGCTGTAGCTGTAGAGACTGATCCTTGAACATGTCTTGATGCATTTGGCGCAGATGAACTCTTGTCGTGGCCTTGTCATGCCTATAAGGCTCCGCTAAAACACCAACTTTATGGAAAGCGTTAATTATGAGAAAAAGGAAATACTTTTGGCAAGACCAAGTCCTTTTTCTCTGTTAGTATCTTTTGATCTCAAACTGAAACAGGCATTTCTTTTCAAACATTTTTAACATTATCAACAAATATGGATAACTAACATACTACCATAATTCAAGCATACATTAAAGAACCCTAAACATCCATTCATCCGTTATCTATTGCACTTATCTGTCAGGATTGCTGAGTTAGGCTGGAGCCATTTCCCAGTTGACTTCCTGTGAGAGGTGGAGTACACCCTGATGAGGTCACAAGTCTATCACAGGGTTAACACAGACCCCTTAACCAGTAACACTCACATTCACACCTGTGGGGAATCTAGAGTGGCCGGTTGACCTAATGTGCATGTTTTTGGATTGTGGGACGAATCCAGAGGAAACCCACCGATACAGGGAAAACATACAAGCATGTTTTCTTCACAAAAATGTCTTTCTCAGCCATGAGATTTGAGCCTAGAACCACAATAAATAATAGGCTATGTTAGCTCTTACTCTTTTTTTAATCACCTCCTGTACCCCTGGGGTTCAAGTAAGAAGTGACACATATTAATCTTCCTTTAGCATGGAATTAAAATATTTTCAACATACTTCCTAATATTCCATTTATACAGAAATTTAAAAAAGTGTTTCAGAGATAGAAGAAATACATTTTTTTGAGCCGTTACCAAAGCCCATGCGCAGGCAGCACAGTAAATCAACAGCTGCGTGGATGAAACCTGCATTTATAAGCTTGTGTTTAAATAAATGACTGGGGTTTTTTTTGGTTTTTTTTTTTGAGGAAGCAGGTGCAGCCTACGCAGTGTGTTTTCCAGACGGAGCTCCTCGCTGATCAATTATTTACGAAATAACTGCGCAGTAATGGGTGCTTTCAGAGCCACGCTTGAACAGAGGAGATAAAAGCAGGTGACAGAATATATGACGAGAGAGAGAGAGAGAGAGATGGACGATAAATAAAAATAAAATCAGCTTGAATGAAAGGACGGACATTGTTTAACATCTCTATTATTGTACATTTATTATTATGTAATGAAATAAAATGTCATTATCTTCCACTTCTAGCGAGAGTCAATGGTGGCTGGTTGTGAGCGGAAATGTGTGAGCTGTAATGGGTGTTTTATAGTAGATACAATGTATATCGTTAAGTAAAGAAGGATGTTGGTGAATAACACTCACATGGTTATTATATATCATACTGTAGGCAGTTCAATTTATACATTTCCCTAAATAAACAATAAAAAGCATTTTATTTTATTTTATTATGCTGTTTTTCCATCATATAATAAACGTGATGCATTCAGGATGCACGAAATTACAGTTTGGTCATTTTTGTGTATTAATGGGCAACATATACATAATCGATGTAAACTGGAATCTCTGTCATAGGAGCATGATGGGGTGGAACGGTGACGTACTGGTTAGTACTAATGCAAGAAGCAAGAAGGTCTTGTGTTCGAGGTCGGTCCCCGGTGAGGGCGTTTGTGTGGAGTTGCCATGATCTTCCCAATGTGTACATGGGTTGGGTACTCCGGTTTCCTTCCACAGTCCAAAGACGTGCACATGAGCAGGCTGGGAATTGTAGTAGCAGAAGTAGCAAGTTGCACTTCGGATGGGAAAGGTCGCACCATTCCTGTGTAGTATCTACGAACCATCATTTATACTTACTTAAGATGTTTACAGGCTACCACACATGTATCTCAGTTCCAAGAATATGCTTGTATTATTCATGTCCTGCATTTAAAACTGCCCAGTGTTAAAACAAACATTTTTGCTTCTTCCAGTGGTATACGTCTGCTGTAAGCTTCAGTCGTTCAGGAAGCTGATGGTGCAGTTCAGAAAGCAGCAGCTGCCTCAGGAGGAATACGTCTTTTTCTTCATTGATCTGTTTGGAACGAGTGTGGAGAAACCTCTGGCTCAGCCATGGGCTCAGGCAGACTCAGACGATCACTTGGCCAAGGAAGCCTTTAAAGTAAGTCAGCTTTTAATGCCTATTTATTTATTTATTTATTTAAACCAAAGATTAAGGGTCTTAGTACTCAGCCAAATGAACTGTGGGTCAGTTTGTTACTGCTGTAAACAGTTGATGATGTGATGATGTCTACATCACTGATTATTTTCCTCCACCCGCACGCAGTCATGTTTTATTTCTTTACATAATTTACATAATGGTCAAAAAATAATATATTTGGTTTATAATCATCTCAGAATGAGACATATTAGATGAATATGCCCATACTAAAAAAATATTTTTGCAAATCTGTGCATCATGTTTTGGGACAGTGGTGGCTCAGTGGTTAAGCCTCTGGGCTACTGATCAGAGGGTTGGAGGTTCAAGCCTCAGTCCCACCAATCTGCCACTGTTGGGCCCTTAACCCTCAACTGCTTATTTGTACAAATGAGATAAAAATGTAAGTCGTTCTGGATAAGGGTGTGTTGCAAATGTAGATCTTTTAGTACAGACCTTGTTATAGATTTCAATTCCATGCCTTCTACTTAACTGAGTTACTACAAAATCACTTTACGTTTCCAAACATTAGTTTTCCAGCACCAGACTGAATGGTACATGTCAGTAAAGAAAGCAGCATATTATATAAGAGACCACTTTACAGATTAAAAAATATGTGTGTCATTGTATCCGGTATAGGAGATGACGCAGACGCAGGAGTCAGTGACAGTAGAGTTTATTAATAAACAGGAAAGCAAAACACTGGGAATTATAGGCTTACAAACCCCTGCTCAGGCTCGTGATCAAACAAAGAATATAAGCTATACTTAATTCGGCAGGGTGGCATGGCGGCGTAGTGGTTAGTTGTGTGTTGGCCTTGAGATGGACTGGTGAGCTGTTCAGGTTGTATCCTGCCTTTGCCCAGAGTTGCTGAGAAAGGCTCCAGCGTCCCCACGAATCTCGTATGTTTAAGTAGATTGGCAAATGGATGGATGGATGGATGGATGGATGGATAAAACAGACAGACATTGCAGATGATGTCTGTGGAGCCAGCGAGAATACAGAACCTGATAAAGCCCAGAAATTCTATTCCAGCTGCGTGAGCAGAGCATGGTGGTGGTGAAAGTGACTACATGAGAGCAAACAGACAGATGGGTTAGCATGATGGTGGGCGGACAGGGATCGCCGGATCAGGCTGGCTTACATAAGTAGGGAGCATAAAGATCAGACTGGATAAGGATCAGACCCTAGTGAAAAGACAAAGCATCAGTAAGACCTGGAAAGTGATTAAACAAGTATTTTATGTTAAACAGGAACAGGTGAAACGGGGGGTGGGGTGGGGGGGCTTTTTACCTTTTCCTTAGAAAAATCTACACACACCTTACCTGAGATTACAATGATTTTTAAAACAAAGAGTCGTCACGCCGTTGTCTTTATTTCTGCTGGCGAAGTCATTGTGAGGGCGGGATAGCTGGATTAATATGGATATTTTACGGAGGAAAAATACACAACCTACTCCATTGGTGTTGTCAAACCCGGAGGAAAAAGGAAACTCTTCTGCTTCCTGCTTTATTTACACTTCACACTTCACATAATGATGACATCGGTATGAGAGCACATACATCAAACATTTCTTTTCCTTTTAGGACATCGCCCCCACTTGCTCTTATACAGTAACAGTCACACTCAAAACATCCTTTTTCAACTATACACATGAACAATTTCTATTCCTTTTTACATTCCGAACATGTAACCCATGAACCTTTCAATCTTTGGCTCTGTTACAGGTTTGGTCAAAACATCTGCAACCATGTTTACTGTTGAGCAATACTCAATGGTTACCTTGCCTTCGCCAAGTGCAACGCGGACGAAATGATACTTAATGTCAATGCGTTTGCATCTCTGACGACACACTGTGTTCTTTGACAAAGCAATCGCTCCTTGATTGTCCCCAAATATTGCCACTGGCATTCCTTATCCATTTCATGTACCAACTTCCTGTGTAGTTGCTGCCAGTGCCATGTACTCTGCTTCACATGTAGATAAGGCTACTGTTGACTGTTTCTTAGATTTCCATGAAGTAACGGGTCCATTTCTGTTTAGGCTAAAACGATAAGCTGTTGCGCTCCGCCTGTCGTTTCGATCTGCTTCCCAATCTGCATCACTATGTGCCACACGTTGAAGTTTCTCCTCACTTTTCTTGTAACATGACTCTGTGTCAAGCGTACCTTTTAAATACCTTAGCACATGCTTGGCAGCTGTCAAGCAAGATTCCACTGGTTCTGACAAATATTGCGACCGTTTACTTATAACCCAACTAAGATCAGGTCTTGTGCAGGAGGTCATCACGTATATCAGGCTACCTACAAGCTCACGATATCCTTTTGAGTTAATGAATTCCTGGACAGCTCGCCAGGCCATCGCAGGGCGGAACAGTTGGAGTGTGTCTTGCCTTGCATTCTGACATGCCAAATTTCTCAAGTACCTTTTGTTATGCACCTCTTTTTCTTCTTCTTTTGTCATTTTTGTGTTTTTGTCATTCACTGTGTGCTCAACTTTTTGGAATCTGACCAGCAACCTTTGGTTCTGATTTGATGGACACATATCTCCTCTCTACAGTTTCATCAAACATTTCTGTCTGTGTCTGAGTATGGTGTTTGACTGCATTTTTAGTAACGAACTTGACTGACCGATGTTTAGAAGCCCATCCCGTTTCTGGGTAGTAGATTAGATATGATGAGCTGTTTTTATCATAACCAACAAAAATGCCCTTATCACACCTTGGGTCCAACTTTTTTCTTGTCCTGTTTGTGTGCACAGCACATCGATCCCAACTCTCTCATCTTTGAGAGATTAGGTTCTTTTCGTGTCAGCATGTAATATGGGGTCTGTCCCAGACGTCTGTTATAACACCTATTACGTATTACTGCCGCAGTCACTCCAGCACATGTCCACATCTCTTTAGGTAGGTTACTCTCTATCAGCATGCACCTTACCATTTCAAACAGAGTTCTCCAGTTCCTTTCAGCCGTCCCATTCTGATGGGGTGAATAAGGTGCTGAAGTGTCATGTCTGATGCCATTCTTACGGTGTGAACTCTTTGCCATTTTCCCATAAGGGGCTGTATCTGCAATGAACTTTTCCGTAGCTTTGATTGTGTCACTTTTGGCCCTCAGAAAACAGACAAATATCACACCTGAGTAGTCATCAGTAAATGCCAGGGTGTACTTAAACCCATCCTTTGATTCTGGCTCTATAGGCCCAGCTGAGTCAGTACGCACTACTTCAAGCACTGCTTTCGCTCTCCTAGGAGGCTCTCTGTTTCTGCCCTGAGCGACAGGTTTCACAGTCCGGGTTCAGCCTTACCATTAATTTTCATCCCTTTTACACACATTTTCTAATTTTGACACATCTTTAAAGTTACAGTGACCAAGGATTTTGTGCCAAGTTTGAATATCATAACATCTTTTAAATGTATCATCGTGTTCATCATCACCCGGCCGATTTATGATGACGTAGCAGGACAACGCGGTCTCGCCGAGTCTAAGTTTCAACTCGGGTCAGAAGTGCAGACTTCAAACGATATAGCACTTTTGAAACGGTGTTGATAGGCCAAGTAAAACCAGAGTCATGATTAATAATTTTATACTTTTAATTTAACTTCTTGCGATGGCAGTTTACACGACGTGATGTCAGAAAAAAAAAACAAGGCAGTCTGGAGGCAAACGCTGCCATCAAGTGGAAAACAAGAGGAGTAACACAGCCTGGAAATGTCAGTGCTAAGTTTGTACATCATTTTTTAAATTTACAATTTATGTTTGCGTTGTAAGTTATAAGAAATGGTTCGTTAAACACATTTGTGTTTTTCACAGTAAAAAAACAACCTTTTTTCTACTTGGATTATGTGTTTTTTGTGTAATTATAGGTCCAATGTGTTAATACAGTATGTCCAAATAAAAACTTTTGTAGAGGCGGAGGCAGAAAACCGCCGAATGGAGGCAGAAAACGAAAAACGCCGAATAGAAATGGAGACGAAGAAAATGGAGATGGGCCAACAAGGAGGTGAAGTTCAACCTACTAAAAAGGAGTCACAGCCAAAATTTGATTATGGTAAATGTGAAGCTGTTACCCCACTTTAACGAAGATGCAGTTGACAAATATTTCATACACTTCGAAAAAAATGCCAACGCACTCGAATGGCCAGAAGAAACATGGTCAGTCCTACTGCAAAGCGTGCTAAAAGGCAAGAGCCAAGAAGCATTTGCTTCACTTTCAGCGGAAGACAGTCAAGACTATTACGTGGTCAAGGCTGCCACCCTGAAGGCCTATGAGCTGGTACCAGAGGCCTATCGCCAAAAATTTAGAACCTATCGTAATCCAGACGACTACACTTCCGTGCAGTTCGCCAATGAAAAAAGCAGTTTTGTTCGATAGATGGTGCAGATCGAGTCAAGTCGACACCTTCGACAAGTTGAAGCAAGTTATGCTGCTTGAAGACTTCAAGAGATGTGTGCGCGATGACCTCAGAACCAAACCTCACAGGTGAGGTTGTGCTCAAAAAAATGACACCAAACAAGGCAAGGTAAACAGTTTTTTAAGGTGAAGGTGTAATACCTAAAATCAAAAGTCGTCAAAAACGGCCAATTATACCCCGGACCCTGAAGGGTTAATATGGATATTGTACTGGGGAAAAATACACACAATACTCCATCGGGAAGAAAAAGGAAACTTTTATTCCTGCTTCTATTATTTACACTTCACTGGTTTACATCCCACTGACACTGACACATAATGATGACATCAGTATGACAGCACATACACTAAACAACATTTCTTTTCCTTTTAGGCCAACAATTTAATTTAAAGAGCAATAAAATGCTCTTTTTTTTTGCATTCTTTTTGAAGGTATCATGCTGCCTTAAGGACAGAGAGTTATCTAGAACAGTGGCATAATACATAATAAAGGAATATAAACCCCTGCCCTTTGTTATTTATTAATCTTAATTTCTAATGATTAAAATAAATGCCATGCTTTGTTTAGCAATTATCGAGCTCCAAGCTGATTCAAATGATAAGAGGTTGTACCCCAGGGAGCGTAATTCCACGTTCAGCAGCGTATGCAGGATGCAGTTAAGACACTGAGCATGATGATTTGCATTTGGTGACCTTTATGACTTGGGCAGATGGCAAATCAGCAAGGGCGAGTTTGCATAATCTCCCTGTGCTTGTGTTTTCTCCGTGTACTCTGGGTTTCCTCCCACAATCCAAAGACATCACATTATGCTAATTGGATGTTTCAAATTGCTCCTAGGTGTGAGTGAGCATGTAAATGGTTGTGTGTGTTGTCCCAGTGATGTACCTCGCCGTCGCCCGGAGTCAGCTGAGATAGGCTCCAACCTTCCCAAGTATGATTAAGCGGTTTGGCGAATAAGTAAATAATCCAAACAAGTAAGCTAACCAACCACTGCAACACTAAAAATAAATCAGTCATGTCACTTATTTCAGAGTCACAGCGTCGTGCCCGTCATACACGTACTTCCACTGCAGAAAAAAGAAGTTCCAAATGAATACCGGTGTCCCCAGCTGCGTGGTGGTGTAGTGGTTAGCACGTCCGCCTCACAGCAAGAAGGTCCTGGGTTCAATTCCCGGGCTCGGGTGTTTTGCATGTTCTCCCCGTGCTTGTGTGGGTTTCCTCAGGGTACTCCAGTTTTCTCCCACAGTCCAAAGACATGCATATTAGGCTAACTGGCTGTTTCAAATTGACCCTAGGTGTGATTGTGAACGGTTGTGTGTGTTGCCCTGTAATGGCCTGGCGAGCTGTTCAGGGTGTACCCCACCTTTGCCCAGAGTTGGTTGAGATAGGCTCCAGCCACACCGTAACCCTAATAGGATTAACTGTGGGGCGAATGAGAGAATGAATGTTAAGAAGAGTTCCCATAGGACACCTAAAAGGGTGTGGGCTATTTCTAGGCTAGCTATCCGTCAATGCTAAATAAGTTAAAATGTAGTGTAAGTTCATTCATTCATTTTCTGAAGCGCTTAATCCTAAGTAGGGTCACGGGGAGGCTGGCGCCCATCTCAGCCGACTCTGGGTGAGGGGGGAGTACACCCTGGACAGCTCGCCAGGCCATCACAGGGCAGAAACATGCTGATGGCTATGCAGCCTACTCTTTAAGTAGCCTATGCTGTTAACTTAGCATTCCAGTGTTCTGCTGTTATTCCAGTGCGTTCCAGTGTTCTGTTGTTATTCCAATGAGTTCCAGTGTTCTGTTGTTATTCCAGTGTGTTCCAGTGTTCTGTTGTTATTCCAGTGCGTTCCAGTGTTCTGTTGTTATTCCAGTGCGTTCTAGTGTTCTGTTGTTATTCCAGTGCGTTCTAGTGTTCTGTTGTTATTCTAGTGCGTTCTAGTGTTCTGTTGTTATTCCAGTGAGTTCCAGTGTTGTGTTGTTATTCCAGTGCGTTCCAGTGTTCTGTTGTTATTCCAGTGTTCTGTTGTTATTCCAGTGTTCTGTTGTTATTCCAGTGCGTTCCAGTGTTCTGTTGTTACTTCATCACGTTCCAGTGTTCTGTTGTTATTTCATCGCGTTCCAGTGTTCTGTTGTTACTTCATCGCGTTCTAGTGTTCTGTTGTTATTCCATTGCGTTCCAGTGTTCTGTTGTTATTCCAGTGCGTTCCAGTGTTCTGCTGTTATTCCAGTGCGTTCCAGTGTTCTGTTATTCCATCGCGTTCCAGTGTTCTGTTGTTATTCCATCGCGTTCCAGTGTTCTGTTGTTATTCCATCGCGTTCCAGTGTTCTGTTGTTATTCCATCACGTTCCAGTGTTCTGTTATTTCAGTGTGTTCAAGTGTTCTGTTGTTATTCCAGTGTGTTCCAGTGTTCTGTTGTTATTCCAGTGTGTTCCAGTGTTCTGTTGTTATTCCATCGCGTTCCAGTGTTCTGTTGTTATTCCATCACGTTCCAGTGTTCTGTTATTTCAGTGTGTTCCAGTGTTCTGTTGTTATTCCAGTGTGTTCCAGTGTTCTGTTGTTATTCCAGTGTTTTCCAGTGTTCTGTTGTTATTCCAGTGCGTTCCAGTGTTCTGTTGTTATTCCAGTGTTTTCCAGTGTTCTATTGTTATTCCAGTGTTTTCCAGTGTTCTGTTGTTATTCTAGTGCGTTCCAGTGTTCTGTTGTCTGAATGTGGAGTGTGTTCATGTCTCAGGGTCTTTACTTATGCAGTGTGTGGGATCCATATCCTGTTAAGATCCAGTTTCAAATACTGTAGATGTCATTTTCTAGAAAGCCTTCTCCTCGTACCGTATCTCGTTATTATGAGTAATGTTTTCATATTCATTTGCTTCTCTAGAACACAGCATTACTCAGTACATTATCGCTGTATTTATAGCAGTGTGATATTTTAAAGGAAGGTTACGTCTGTGTCTGCATGTTGATGGATGTCGGCGATTAGCCAGTATTCATCTCCATTTTCAGCTCAGGTCACATGGTCTGTTTTGCATTTTCTGTTTCTTTAATTTAAAAAATCTTTTGCCTTGAAAGGGATTTTGGCTTCTCTTCTCTTTTCTTCTCTTTTCTTTTTTTTCTTTTTCTTTTCTTTTCTTTTTTTTTAAAGGAAGATCTTCTCTTATAAGGCGCTTCAGCTCCATAGATTTTACTGTATATTCTGTTTGTGTAAATGAAGCTGTAAGTGGGATGAAGCAGATGAAGTCTTTACAGGGACGTCAGTGTGATGAGAAGCAGGAATGCTAGCGTCTCCATTAGAGCTGGTAGACGTCCTCTAAGGACAGCAGCTGATGCTTCTTACTAAGAATTTACTATTTTTTGAATTCCTTTCAAACCATATAAGACATGTCATGTTTGGGTGGCATCACATGCCTCGTAGGAAACACATGACCTCCAGTGTCCTTGTTTGGGATCGTATCCGACTAAATCAGGGGGGGAAAAATTAGAGAAAATTAAAAACAGGGAATAAAATATAAATGTTTCTACTTTTTGGAAAGAAACAACGTAAGATAAAGTACCTAATGTTTTTTTTTTGCTATTAATTTTTTATATTCTTTTAATTTTCCTCTCCTTTATTATTCTTTTCTTTTTTGTATAGTGAGAGTGTCAGTAAAGGCTGCTCGACATGCTCTGTGCTGTACACAGACGTATTTGTCTGAACTGATTGGGCTCAGCGCTGATGATTAACAGACGCAGCTCTTTCACGAACAGCTTCTTTGATTAATCCTGACCGCATACAAAGAACTGCATCTGACACCCAGACATCAGAGAGAGAAGACTCTCAGAAATAAAAAGAACAAGTTTTTCTTTTTTTTTCCTTTTTGTCTAATGAGGGTTTTTTGTAATAAGATGAATCTTTTAAAAAGTTCTTGTCTTATTTCGATCATGATGTTCCTATTTGATTAGACAGATCTCAAAAGAAAAAGAGAAACAGTCATTTTAATTACAGCATTTTATTATATGTTCAGCTTTACAACATCCTGCTGTAGGAATAGAATTTCTCTTCAGCAGTGGTATTTATTTCCATTTTCTGTTAGGTGCATTGATGACTGTATCATTACTTATAGGTCTGTAGTTTTCCTCTTTTGGCACTGAAGTGACTTGCTGAGACTATACTCAGTCTGAAACAAGACTTTAAAGTGAAATGAAATCTCCCCTGTTACATATGTATATTCTTGAATATTTCATCATCGGGTTGTTTTTACTTACATTTTTGAAGTTGCAATCTGCTAAAATCCGTTTGATAGTTTGCATTAGCCAGTTTGAAAAGGACTCCATTAGGAATCCATTTCACTCTTGCAAGTGGGCGAAATCGTGAGAATATTACAGAAATTCGTCAGTTCCAATAAATCAAGATAACGGCAAAAAAAACAGTATACAGATATTAAACTAACAAGTCAGATATAAACTAGTGAACTTATTCATTAATTTTCTATGCTGCTTAATCCTAACTAGGGTCATGGGGAGTCCGGCACCCATCCCAGCCAACTCCGGGTGAAAGCGGGGCACACACCGGACAGCTCACCAGGCCACCGTAGAGCAAACACACACAACCATTCACACTCACACTTACACTTAGGGGTGATTTAAGTGCGGGGAGAACATGCAAACTCCACACAGAAAAGCCAGAGACTGGGAATAGAATCCAGGCCTTCTTGCTGTGAGGCGGACATGCTAACCACTGTGCCATCATGCCGCCCTAAACCAGTGAACTTCTCAATGAAATAAAACTAATCACTTCTGCACATAATACTACATTATGTTAAATACATCAGACAAACATCGGCTCGTTCATATGAACGAATGGAAAACACACAGTTCACTCATTCATTTGCCGAAGCACTTAATCCTATTAGGGTCGTAGGGAGGCTGGAGCCTGTCTCAGCCAACATGGGGGAAAACACCTTGCAAGACCATTGCAAGGCCAACACACACACACAATCATTCACACTCACATACACACCTAGGGTCAATTTGGAACCGGCAGTGTGTCTGACGTGCATGTCTTTGGACTGTGGGAGGAAACCCACGCAAGCACGGATAGAACTTGCAACCTTCACACAGAAACACCCTATCCCGTTATTCGAATCCAGGATCTTTTTGCTGTGAGGCACTATGCCACCGTGCCACCAAAAACGTAACCATAAGATTGAAATCATCAGTGATTTCAAATGAAATACATTTGTCTCTTCAGTTTCATTTTCTTATGATACATATAACATTGTTTTTTGTTTGTTTGTTTGTTTGTTTGTTTGTTTCAGATTGTGAAGATTTTGACCTACAAAGAACCCCAGAACATAGAATACAAACAATTTGTGACCAAGTTGAAGACAGATGCCTTGAAAATGTTCAACTTAAGCATTAACGACACCCTGGTAAGAATTAAAAGTTAATTACACAGTAACAGAAGAACGGTTTTAGAAATTTGAAGCTACGTTTATTGACGTACCGTTGGCCTGTGTGTTTGTGACGTCATTTAACAGAAAAAAAAAAAAAAAAAGTTACAGCTGCACTGCTAATTCCTCTGGACTGTTCTGTACAGTGCAAATAAATGAATATATACTCAGAGAATATTTATGTCTGAGTAAGTGTTAATTGATTCCACAAAATAAGCTAAACAGCTTCATATGTAGTGTAGCTGCGTTTGTAGCACGAACCTACATGTTAATCTAGTGGGTTAAATATTAATAGGTAAGGTAAAGTCTGTTGGGCCAGTTTTACACCCGGGCCTACTGGCTCATCAGGTCGGAGCTTATCCTGGTTTCTGTAGCATGAAGCGACTAGGAGTTCACTTCCTCCTGGATGGGACGCTGGCCATGGCAGGTTATCCATGGCTGGTGCCCATTTATACTGCTGGGTGGACAAAGGCGCACTTGTGGTTAAAATCCTGTAGCTAAAACACTAATGCTTGCCTACAAAGCCAAAAATGGACCTGCACCCTCCTACCTCAAAGCGCTTATCACACTCCGCACAGCACCGCATTCTCTCAGATCCTCTAGCACCGCTAGACTGGTCCCTCCTTCTACCAAGGGTCAAGGGTAAAATGCATCTAAACTCTTCTCTGTTTTGGCTCCAAGGTGGTGGAATGCACTTCCTCTGGATGTTCGGACAGCTGAGTCACTGGGTGTCTTCAAACGACGGCTGAAAACCTACCCTTTTCGGCAGTACTTAGATTAGAACTATGTTTTTTACACACACAAACACACACAAAAAAAACCCGGCACACAAAACCAACCCACATTTTTGAATCATGATATACTTAGTCTGTGTCCTGACAAACCAGTATAAAAATATATTCACTGATAGTGACGTTAAAGCTCTTCTGTAAGTCGCTCTGGATAAGAGCGTCTGCTAAATGCTTTAAATTTAAATGTAAATGTAAGATCTTGCCCAGGGGTCTTAGCACGGTGGGGATCTAACAGGGATAAATATTAATAAACAAAAATGTCTGTTATGTGCCCATTTATTGTACTGGTATGTTTTACAAGCTTGAAAACGTGACTGTAAAAATCCAAACTGAATACTGAGTCATTCTGGTGTCTGTCTGTGATTAAAAGCAAGCTTCTTTGCTAACATTTGGCTAGCTGGCTAGCGGGGACAGCTCTATGTTCCGACAGCCCATTGGTCCGACAGTCCCACTCATGGGGAAAGATGGGCCCCTTGCTTAAATCAGTTGGGCACCCTACTCAGTTCAGTTGTGTTAAGCCTAGGTTTAGGGTTAGGGCTGTCGGAATATAGGGTAGCAACGCCGGCGAGCTATTACGGATGGCAGGAAAATTAGCCCAAGTGAATATATGTTCACATATCTATATGTATAGATTTTATTACACCCCCCCTTATATTTTTCCTAAATATACAGTTGTAAAGAGTGTCTTAGAGTAATTTAAGTGATCTTTAACATCTCCACATGGTTTTAGAGGTAGTTTAAGGTTTCGGTTTGTATCTTGGGGCAAGTTACTGGCTGCTTCATCCTGACCAACCCAGTGTTCATGAGGAGTATTTTAGCTCTTACAGAAATGTAGGAAGGGACTATATTATATATATTATATATAGTCCCGCACTATATAGGGAAAGTGAGTCTGCTCAGTGCACACTTTCAGCTAGTTCTCGCGCACAAGAGCTTCCTGAGAATGAGATTTGGTCTGACAGTCAAAAATTTGTTTCTGCGATACATCGTAGACTGATAATATTTCAAACGGCATGTTGTGCTTTTAGGAGAGGATTTTATAGCATGTACTTCCAAAAACCCTGATTGTAAAAGGAGTGGAGCTTGCTTGCCTTTTTTTTCTTTTGGGTGGAGAGAGAGAGAGAGGGAGAGAGAGAGGGCTGGAATATTTTAGTGCTAGTTGAGTAAGTGAGTACAGCTAAATAAAATACAAAAATAAATCTTAATTACCTAACTGCCTCATGCATTAGCATCAAATTAATGCTAATAATGATCCCTTTAATGTTTCGGCAGAATTTGGCCAAAATTTCCAGAATGCACTCACAAGTGCGCGACAAAATTTGCAGTGTGTCTTGATTCACGTACTCGCATATTTACACTAGATATTTTAAGCGCTACTGGTGTGTATACTGAGTGCCTAGCATGTCCGCCTCACAGGAAGAAGGTCCTGGGTTCGAGTTCTGGGCTCGTTGAGGGCATTTCTGTGTGGAGTTTGCATGTTCTCCCCGTGCTTGTCTGGGCCTCCTCCAGGAACTCTGGTTTCCAAGGTCAGAGCAAAGACATGCACACTATACTCAGAGGCTGTTCTGGATTGCCCTTAGGTCTGAGTGTGAGTGTGAATGGTTGTGTGTGTTGGGTCTGCGATGGACTGGTGAGCTGTTCAGGGTGTACCCCTGAGATAGTCTCCAGCCTCCTTGTGGCGTATGATGGAGTGGTTTTGCAAATGATTAAATGTTAGACATAGTAAGAACCTGGTACAAGCGTAGGAAGTGTGTAGTACGATCATGAAGACGGCATATATTTAAATTTTGACAATGTTCCCCGCCGTGTTTATCAAAATATTAAGGATGCGGTGTGGCCTTCATGGTCTTCATCTGAGTTTTATGGGTGCGGACTAAGAGATCTGACTATTGGCAGTGTCCCATTTTGTATATATGAGCCTTGACATTCATTTTGCAGCAGATAATTGTGCACCTGTCCGCATCTTGATGTCTTCAAAAGCATAAACCAGGAAGTGATGTGTAGGCATACGAGGGTCAATAATCACGCAAAGGACTGCTATGACTGCTGAATCTTGCAGTGTAGTACTGTACAACAATTGGCCAAATTTGCAGAAGTGCACAAGGATTGGCTGAATTCATGTGAATTGATATGATCGTGACGTTGCAAATTCGTAAGAGGGACTGATTAGAGGAGGATCTTCTTATAGCCATGTTGTTATAATGGTAAAGTCTGGTGAACGTTGATCGGTGATCATCTCTTTTATAAAGATCAATGTACTATATCACTGTTTTAAATCATTTTTATTGGAATTTGACCGAATGTCACGTCTTTTCTGTTGCACACTCTGTCTTCACTTAAGCTCTGTGACATTAAGCAGACCAGACCAGAGGGGTTTTGGCCACTCACTCCACTCGACACACCTCCACAGGGAACACAACGGCTTTTTTGTTTTCTGAAGCTCTGAAGCTGTTTAGGAGGCAGTGTGGAGAAATGTACTGGCATTACTTTAATCAGGCTCCAGCGTGCTGCTGGCAGTGTGTGTTCCCTCAACAGAGCACTTTAACATGCTAAAATATGCTCAGGAAAAAAAGCCTCCTATTTTTTGTTCCGAAACCGAACAACAGAAGGAATAAATGTGTTTCGTCTCAATTTTGCATCGTGAAAAAACTGGGCCAGCATTCACAGTTTATAATATTAGCACAGTCTTTTTGTCATAATATGGTTTGAACTTTTATGGCTTATTAGGCCTTACCACTGTAATTATTATTTTATGTTACGGTACATGGATTGCACGAAAAAACAAAAAATTCAATACCTAATTTAAAAAATAAACAATTAAAAACTAAATTAAGTCATAAAATGCACCGCCCAGACAAAAACCTCACACCCTCGAATATTTTTGGACCCCCTTTAGCCTTTATCACAGCATGTAATCACCATGGCATTGTCTCCTCATTTGGTCCGGTCGAGGCTCAGCAACATTAATGTGGCTATAAAATGTAGTCAGCTGATGACCTGAATGTACTGAATGACCAGGTTATCCCACGTGACTCTTTCTTTTCTGATGGCACG
>JAQMYF010000022.1:40577975-40583665 GCA_030014195.1 Neosilurus mollespiculum | reverse complement strand
AAATAAATCACTTATATATATATTTATAAACATAATTATATATATATATATATATATATATATATATATTTTTTTTTTTTTTTTTTTGTTTGTTTTTTGTTTTTTGATGATAAATTTCCCATTAGACATTTTAAGAGCACAGTTTCTCTGCCTCTTGAAGCCAAATGGCTGGTCATCAGGCCCTGATGCCTGAGGAATGCTCCGTTGTCATTATTCCGCAAAGACAGATGGCAGCCCCAGCACTAAGAGTCGACTGCTGTCTTATAATGCACTTTGTTCTGATTCCATGCACATGTTTTCATGCGAACTTTGCCAATAAGTGTGAAAATGGAGGATATGTACAGATAAATCTGGCTGAGGTAGACAGCTTTGGCAAATTACTGAAGTGAAGTGGATTCGCTGAAAAGTGACGAGAGCAGATTTCTGGAATAAATGTTCTTTCCTTGCGACTGTAAGTTGGCTGGTGCTCTGATGACTGATGACTGATTGCTTCGTTGCTGAATCATGGTTCATGTGTAGCGGCAACGCTAAACTTTTAGCGACTGAAGTGTGCACAAATGCGCAAGGATGGACGGCGTCAATCAAACTTAGCTGTTTCTTCATCCATTCATTCATTTGCCAAACCGCTGGAGCCTATCTCGGCCGACTCCGGATGAAAACCGGGTACACCCTGAACAGCTCGCCTGATCATCACAGGGCAAACACACACACAACCAACAGAATGCCCCTCCCTCCCTAACCTCTTCCTTTCCTTGCGTGTATTAAAACATATGGTTTCCATCAGGTTCCCATAGTGGACTTCCACTGACTTATATTCCCACTCCCGTGCTTTTTCTCACGCTCTATCCTCTTTTTTTTTCCATTTGGTATTGTAATAATATTGTTAGCCCACACCAGCAAGCAGCAATTCTTCTCCTTCTTCGTCTTCCTTTCTTAATCGTTCTGGGGTTTTCTTCCAGTCTGTCCATTTCGGTAGAAACACGGTGGTTTGGTGGAAGAGAACCTGATTCTTTTGAAAATATAAGAGATACATTTCCTAATACTGCGATGGCCTGGCGAGCTGTCCAGGGTGTACCCTGCCCACGCCCAGAGTCGGTTGAGATGGGCGCCAGCCTCCCCGCGACCCTAATTAGGATTAAGCCGTTCAGAAAATGAATGAATGAATGAACATTTCCTAATACACAAATAAACATATTTATGAAAATTGTATTCCATACTGTATTCATTACTTTGTATATTTATAAACTGCTCATTACCCGAGCGTGAGGTCTGTACAGAGAAACCTCAGCCTGAGTTCTTTAAGGACAGGCCGCGCGATAACGAGCCTAATCAGCCATTTATTATACAGCGTTTTTTTTTTTTTAAATAGCAGCCTTCCCTTGACGTACTGTTACTCGCCCGCTTCTCCATTCATGTCTGTGAGGGATTTGGTGGTGTCACGACACCACTTTTCATTCGGCGGCAAATTGCGTTTCACTGGGTTTCACCGGGTTCCAAGGATCTAGGATGCCGATGTCACTGTCTGTAAAGGAGATCCACATCTGGTAGTGAGAGGCATGTACAGTTGGTTCAGACTTGACAAATGACAAGTTTTTCAGTAGACAGGAAAAGGCGTTTTCATATCTCAGTGAAATCCTTTTCCAGACAAGTAAAAGTGCGGCACATTCTTTCAATGAAAACACATTAATAATAGCAGCATGTTGCAGAATTCTCTCTGGACTCATTCTAATCCTATAAAAACATAATTAATTCTTACAGCCAATTAGCGTACAGTTTACTACGTGAGAACGGCGCAATCTGATTGGTCCGCTATCCCGGGATTAAAAAAACCATTACCCTGAGTGGATAGTGCTTGAATCCAGCCAGACACTGACAGTTTGCTAGGTCACTTGGAGCAGTCGGCGTCATCATTAGCACGCATGTAGATGGAAAAACAAACCAGATCTCCTTTTAGTTCGTTTAAAATATGTAAATATAAACTATACCATCTATAGAATTTTTATCTTGCTTTTCATTATGTTGCTGCAAAGTAACATACTTCAACTGTTAAAGAGTTGAACAGACATCTTCTTGCGCCGAGTAAGAGACTAGTGGGAGACTATCAACCTAGAAATCACCATTTCAAATCCAGGTTGATGCCACAGCCATCCGCGACCGGGGAGTCCGTGGGAGCTAATTGGCCGAGCTCTAACGCGAGGGAGGGATGGCATACGCTCACTTCCCTGTCACTCACACTCACAGGGATCACCAGCCAATCATGGGTGTCCGTGAGCTCATTCGTATGAAGGGGCGGATAGCGCTTTCCCTCCGAGTGTGTTAGGTCGCCCTCGAATACGTATGCACAGCAGTTCATAAAGAGGCGGGTGGCAGCATCGCATGTTACAGAGTAATGTGCATGCTTACACCCCTTCCTGGCTGGTGGCGGTCGTGTGATAGGAAAGGCAACACTCGATGGGTGGAAACTCGTTATATTACAGTGCACCCTTCAAATCTTAGGTACCTCTGTGGTCAATTTCAGATTATTTATTTATTTGGTTGTTTATTTATTTATTTAAAAGTATCCATATATAGGAATTCATTCATGTTAAAAGCAAAGCTGGGATTATGATGTCCGTCCCCGAATCGATGCTGAGTACCGATTTCAGTCACTTGGGATAAAACCGCCTGCACGACAAATCAATGTAAATTACTTTGAGCTCTTTTTTTTTTTTCATTCCCTTTTCACTACCCGTTCTGTTCCTGGTCCAGTGTAAGTACTCTTGGAAATAGTGTTAGCATCTGTGTTAGCAATTCTGCAATGTGATGAGGTGGACTGCGTCAGTCGTCCACCTCCGTCTCTCTTTCTTTCTGTCTGTTTCGCTTCGATGATTCATTCGCATCACGTCCCCGCTGCCTTGCTGTCCGCTCTCTTGTACCCCTGGACATCCAGTTCACTTAATATTGTTTATGTCCTTATTCCGCTCAGCTGTAATTATGTGAGTGCGTGATGGGGTGGAGGGGTAAGGTTGGAGGAGGGACGGGGCATCTGTTTATCTCTTCCATCTGCGTCATTGTCTCTGAGGCCAACAGACCTGATGAAACTCAGTTCACTCTATCGTTCAACTCATCCTTTTCTCTTCTCTCTCTCTCTCTCTCTCTCTCTCTGGTTTTATTCATTTTTCTCTTCCTCCATTACTGTGTGACCTTTCTACCATTAAAGACTTTAAAGCTACGTTACACGCATCATAACCGTCTCCTACTCGTTTTTTTTTTCCCCCTCTTATTCCTCCTCCACCACTTTCATCCCATTTATAGTTTTGAGACACCGCTTGGACTTTTCTTTCTTCTCGTGTCCATGGTTCTAAACTCACTCCAGTGTCTCTGTGAGTGCCGTGTCTGACTCACTTCAGTCTGATTTGCAGCCATTTGAAAAGAAAAACAGATCATCCAACCTGGGGCATTAAATCAACTGCGAGCAGGTCTTCTCTTTTGTCTTCATTGTGTAACGATGATAAATGATATGCACGTCTGTCCGACACCCATCCGAAACACAATGTTTACTTCCTGTTCTTCTTTGCCTTGGCTCTCCCCTGGCCACACCGTCGTCGTCCCACCACCCCCCCACCCCTGCCGTGTGTCATTTATTTAATCCGTCTCTTGTTCTATTGTCATCCCAGGCTGTTTATAGAATCAGCTCCTGAATTATAGCTGCTGAAATGAAATTAACACGAATAGACTTGAATATTCTGCTTTGATTCGTAACAGTACCCCACCCCCTTCTTCTTCTTTTTTTCCTCCCTTTCTTTTGTTTTGGCTGTTGATCCAGTCCACTCTGTTGTTTCCGTCTTTATTGTGCCGGTTTAAGCCTGATAACATCATGAATCATGAGCTTTTGATGGATAACATAGTAGTTATACATGTGTCCAACCAGCAGAATTAAAGCATGTGGAGAGGGAATTATGTTTTCTTTTTAAAGCATGTCAACAATCTGTCTATTTTTCAGAAGTACCAATAATTTTGCCACACATTTTTTAAGGAAATAGTAGCCCTGTGGGGCAGTGGTGGCCCGCTGGTAGGGTGCTGGATTACTGATCCTGAGGTCAGGGGTTCAAGCCCCACTATCACCGGTTGTCACTACTGTCCCCCAGTGCAGCAAACTGGGTTATCAAAGGACAGCCATGTCTCTCACTGTCTGGTGAAAGGCATGTAAAAGAACCATTGCTGATTTTTGTAAAGAGGAGGCTGCATAGCCGTCAGCGTGTTTCTGCCCTGCGATGGCCTGGCGAGCTGTCCAGGGTGTACTCTGCCCTCGCCCAGAGTCGGCTGAGATGGGCGCTAATTAGGATTAGAAAATGAATGAATAGTAGCCCTGCAAGGGGTCTTTTAACTACATTTTACATTGAAAGTTATTCCCGCAATAGATTTCCAAAGCAACCGATTTTTTTGTTGTTGTTGTTGTTGTTCCTTTCCCTGTTATCACTTACCTTATAGCAGCTACAAAACTACTACAGTGGTTTGCATGGTGGTGCAGTTCTTAACACTGCTGGACTCTCTGTCTGGACTTTGCCTGTTCTCTCTGCGCTTGCGTGAGTTTCCTCAAGGCACTTCGGGTTTCCTCCCAATGTCCAAAGACATGCATATTAGGTCAGCTGACCTCCCTGAATTCCCCATAAGTGTGAATGGTTGTTATTGTCTGTGTTGACCATATGATAGGCCGGTGACCTCATCAGGGTGTACCTCGCCTTCACCTGAAGTCAACTGGAATTGACAACAGATACCTCCATCATCTGCGATGGATAAACAGCATGGAAAATGAAATACTGCAAATAAAGTTATTAATGCTGCAAAATTACAACAGTTTTAACCCACTTAGAACACCCGGAGAGTGCAAACCTCCACCGAGTCAACACACCCATGATGGATCTGCTATAATATACAGATTGAGGCACTGCCTAAAAGCGGCGCTCCCATATGATTTCCCTTCCGTGACAAGTTTTCATTCAACTGCATGCAACTCTCAAACCCCATCCACGTATCTATACACTGTGTGTGTATTTTAAGTAAGTACTTGAATTATTTTTTCTTTCACTGCTTGAGAAACTCACGTCATTAACGACGACGTCGCATCACGTGACCCGAGTACAGGGTTCCCATGTGTACATGTACGCCGAAGGGATGGGTGGACGTGCGCTATAAGTTTTTCCTAATGTTCCAGCAACTCGACGGTTCGACTGTCGCGCCACGCAGGTATCACACTTCCAAAAAAATCATCCTCTCACAACGTTAAAGAATCTTTGAAAAAAATTTAAATTCCTGGAGCCAGAATTGGATCCGGATCATCTCCAGAATGTCATGAAAGCTTCCTGATCCAAAGCCTCATCTCTGGTGGAAATGTAAAAAAAAAAAAATTGTAACTTCCTTGCCCCCTGCGATGGCCTGGCGAGCTGTCCAGGGTGTACCCCGCTCTCGCCAGAGTTGGCTGAGATGGGCGCCAGACAAACTGATGGTAAACCATAACCTCATTGGTGAAGGTAATAATGGGTAGCATTTGGTATACAAGTCCCTGTGCAAGCTGGGACTATAGGAATGATAACACATTAGTGAGTGTGCATTACTGTAACCCCTACCAATTAGATCTGACGCTTCAACAGCGTCGTTGTTTACGTCTAGTCACTTCCTCATCCAGTTTATTACATCATGTGCCTGATTCA
>JAQMYF010000022.1:40572975-40575475 GCA_030014195.1 Neosilurus mollespiculum | reverse complement strand
TTCTGTTCTAGATCTGAATGTATAGAAAAACCACAGTAGATTTATATAACTGTAAGAACACACTCACACACACACAAATGCCTACAGACACACAATTATACACACACACATTCATACAAACACACACAAACGCATACACACACAATCATACACACACATTCATACACACACACACAAAATCATACACACATTCATATACACACTCATACACACACATACACAAACAATCACACACACAAAATCATACATACACACACACAATCATACACACATATACACACAAAATCATACATGCACACTCATATACACACTCACACACACATACACACTCACACACACAATCATACACACACACACACACTCATACACACACATATACACACAATCACACACATACACTCACACACAATCATACACACTCACACACACTCATACACACACATATACACACAATCACACACGCACAAAATCATACACACACACACACTCATACACACACTCACACACAGACACACACAATCACACACAGACACACACACGCACACAAAATCATACACACATGCACAATCATATACACACACATTCATACACACACATATACACACACAATCATACATACACACACTCATATACACACACTCACACACACTCACACACACACACACACACACACACACACACACACACACACACACACACATATATATATATAACTGATAGTGTAGAGGTAATAACAGAAGTGACGTGTTGATTACAGAACCGCAGTGCTGCATTCCAATCGCTCGCTATATATAGAAATATATATTAAAAATACTTTTCAAAATCATCTTTTTCTCTCTCTCTCTCACACACACAACACACCCACACACACACACACACACACACACCCACAAATGTAATTAGTCGATACATAATGTACAATATTTTAAAAATTTTATTAACACATTTATTCACTTCTTTGTTCCTCCAAATGCAATTTATGTTACAGTCGAATGTGAATCTTCACTCTCCTTCTAATCTGAGATGCCATAATGGTGAAGCTGGGACATTCACACTCACATTCACACCTGGGGCAATTTGGAACAGCCACTTAGCCTAATGTTTATGCCCTTTGACTGTGGGAGGAAACCCAAGCACCCAGAGGAAACCCATACAAGCTCAGGAAGAACATGCAAACTCAAACAAACAACCTCACCCACCATGGGACCCGAACCCAGGACCTTCCTGAGGTTCATTCATGCATCGATTTATTTGCTATTTGCCTTTCTCAACCAACTCTGGGCGAAGGCAGGGTACACCCTCAACAGCTCGCCAGTCCATCATAGGGCAACACACACACACACACACACACACACACACACACACACACACAAATCCATTCAAGTTCACACTCACACCTAGAGGCAATTTGAAACAGCCAATTAGCATAATGTGCATGTTTTTGAATTTTGGGAAGAAACTGGGGTTCCGAACTTACTGTAAAGTTTAAGTTCCGAAATAAAGAAAAAACTACGAAGCTTTTTATCTCATCGTCATTAAGGCAAAGTCAAATTGAGTCTCTCTCTCTCTCTCTCTCTCTCTCTCTCTCTCTCTCCCTCTCTGTGTTTTTGATGAATATACATGCTGCTTCTTGGATGCCGGTGATCCTGATTCTTCTGCTTTGTGAGTCCTGTGGTCTGTCCTGGTGTGCTGATGCTGGCTGGAGTTCTCATCTTGGATGCCCCTCGCTCCTGCTGATGAAGATCCATATGGGCTTAGATCTGCACTCAGCGACTTTAAAGACAACTTTTCACTGCTGGTGATATAAACTCTTTTGCTACAATTATTTAGGACTTACAGTTGTGGTATAACCAACCGGACTACATGTTGGACTTCACTGAAGTTTCTCTTATATGGTTTGTATTTTTACTGTTTCACCTAAATGAGGATGGGTTTCCCTTTTGAGCCTGGTTCCTCTCAAGGTTTCTTCCTCATGTCAACCAAGGGAGTTTTTCCTTGCCACTGTCGCCATGGGCTTGTTCATTAGGGATGTGTAGGAGGTTATAGACAAATTTTTAAATTCCTCCTTTAACTACTTTTACTATGTAAAGCTGCTTTGTGACAATGTCAATTGTAAAAAGCGCTATACAAATAAAAATGAATTGAATACACAGTTGAGGTCAAAAGTTTCCATAAAATTTAAAAGAACATGGATGTCTTGGCAGTTTTGAGGCACCAGTCATTTCTACAACTCTTATTTTTTCTGTGATAGAACCTTATAATACCACCTATCCAAACGACTGGTTCCTCAAAATTGCCATGACATCCATGCTCTTTAAATGTATGTAAACTTTTGACCTCAATTGTGTGTGTGTGTGTGTGTGTATATATATATATATATATTGGATTTAATGCATATCCGGTGATGTGTATTTGTGTAACGAGTGTGGCCTAAGGAGATCAAAACCCTATATCAAGGTGTGCATAATTATTAGGCAGATTCTTCTCCTCAGGAAAAATG
>JAQMYF010000022.1:40544481-40558167 GCA_030014195.1 Neosilurus mollespiculum | reverse complement strand
TCCCTCAAGATCATCACGAATCCACCAAGTTCCCTCAAGATCATCACGAATCCACCAAGTTTCCTCAAGATCATCACAAATCCACCAAGTTCCCTCAAGATCATCACGATTCGATCACACAACCCCCATGCCCATCACAATTCTCTCTGATTGTGGATATCATGGACATCCTGGCCCCTGTGTAAACCCAGGTTAAGCATTAATGCGATATAGAAAGGGCATTGAGCCAATATCCAGGAGTAGGGCAGGGTGATATGGACAAACACTTTTGTATCATGTTATGGATGATTCTATACCTTTAACTGATTATAGTATATTATATTTTCTCTAAAATTACATAGGGCAGTACGGTGGTGTAGTGGTTAGCACGTCCGCTTCAGAGCAAGAAGGTTTTGGATTTGAATCCCAGCCTTGGGCCTTTTCTGTGTGGACTATGCATGTTCTCCTTTGCTTACATGGGTTTTCTCCGGGTACTCCAGTTTCCTCCTACAGTCCAAAGACATACACATTAGGCTACTTGGCTGCTCCAAATTGCCCCTAGATTGCACACGTCCACACTGATCATGGTTTTTTTATAGTGCCATGCCTGTTTATTGTGCTTCCTGTCCCTGTTTTACTTCCTACTGAGTCATGATCACCTCTTGATGAATCTGTTTCTTTTAACCCTTCTGCTTCCTTTATGTTCTGCGTAACGTTCCCTGTTCCCAGCCATTACCAAGCTATGGTTTCTTGTGTCGATATTCCGGATTTCGTGCTTTGTTCTTTGCCTTTTCTAGTTTATGTTGCTTGTAGATCGCCTGATCATTGCCTGTTTCTCGAATTCGTTTCTGCCTCATGTTTTGGAATCGGTTTCATAATCCGTTTAATAAACACTCATAATCTTCACTTCTCACTTTCATTTCCTGACATGCTATTCTGACTTTTATAAATCTCATTCGTTTCATTGCTTATTTCGGTTTTGCATCTGTGTGTATTTCCAGGTTTATACATCAGTGCTAAGCATCTGTTTTGTTGCTGTTTCACCTTTAATGAACCTTCTTTTAATGAACACATTTATATCATCTTGTAATGCATAGAAAGATGTGAAATTCATCATCATGTATGTTTATGAAAGTGTACCACACGCATTATCGGTCCTTATTATGCATCATGGATTGTTAGCATGCTGCAGTATAGCAGTGTAGTGTTCATAACACATTATAACACTAATAGTACTTATAATTTACGACAGGGTTCCGTTCCTAGGTCGCGGTGTAAGTCGGATTTTGTCGTAAGTCGGATCACACCACTTGACTATGCTAATGCAGTAGCAAAATCACCACACACACAGCACAGCACAACTGGCGTATATTTCCGTTGTGCGCGAGAACTGGTTTGTATTGACAACCCACTGATAGTGGGGCTTGAACCCCTGACCTTGGGATAAGTAATCCAGCACCCTACCACCGGGGCACCACAACATGGACCATTTATTTGGTAATGCGTTATAAAAATGACCATCATCCTTAACACATTTTGAAGTACTGCTGTATTAAACGAGTGTTTGTGATTAGATGTGAACTGTGTTATGGTTATTCTGAACTATTGATACTAGCACGCCACAGTAATTTCATCTTTATAATAACAGGTTTTATTATAACTAGTGTCAATACAATCATTTTAAATTTAATTATAAGCATATTGCAATGAGCTGGTTTTACTATAATTACAATCAGAATCAGTTATCAGAATTATTATGATCATAGTTGTGTACCTAAATGAAGCACAGGCCAGAAACCCTATCCAATCACCTGCAACCTTCAAACCAAGAAATGGGTGCCTCCCTCTGGATGACGAGGACTAGAAGCACTTTTACTGAACACAATACCTTCGTAGCTCTCGTGTTGTAAGAAATGCCATGTCCATCAGCTGAAACGAAGAGCTTTTATGCTGCTGAGTCTGGCTTGATGGTGCGCGAATAAAAAGGAATACGGCGTCAGTCTGAAGCCTGAAGTCTTTAAAATGTCCCAGTACTCTGAGATTGTGGTCCATTTACACGCCGCGTCCTTTTCATGTTCCATTTCTACACACTTTAGTCCTGTGTCTCATTGTCTTTCTTTCTATGGTGCCTCATTTCCTCGCTCTTTCTCGCTCACCCACGCGTTCTGTCCTTCAGAAAGGTGAAGTTGGAGAACGAGTTAGCGGCACAGCTGTGGAGGGTGCACTGGGAGGACATTCAGATTAATAACCTGGAGAAAACGTTGCGTAGGACATGCAGCAGATTGACACTGTCACTGGTGGGGACACTCACACACACACACACACACACACACACACACACAAGTATAGTCAGAAATTGTACAGTGATTTTGTACTTGATACTTTTTAACCTAATAACCTTTAGTTATTATTTATTATATCGATATATATTTTCTCTCGATGTGGATCTCATTTCCATGTACATTGTGTTTTTTCATTTCTTTTGTTTGCAAGATCTTGGGTTCGAGTCCTGGGCTGGTTTCAGTTTGCATGTGGTTTACTCTGGGCATTCCGGTTTCCTCCAACAGTCCAAAGACATGCACATGCAACTAATTGGCTGATTCAAATTGCCCCTGAGTGTGAGTGTGAATGGTTACATGTGTGTTGGACCTGCAATGGTCTGACGAACTGCTTGGGGGCTGTACCCCCATCTTGGCCCAGAGTTGAATGAGAGAGGCTCCAGCCTCCCTGAAACCTTAGTAGGAAGCGACTAGGAGTTCAGCTCCTCCTGGATGGGACACTAGTCCATCGCAGATCACAGTATTTCACAGTATTTTTACTGCCGGGTGGACAGAGGCACACTTGTGGTTAAGACCTTATCCAGGGGTCTAAGCACGGTAGGGGTCTAAAGGGGCTTTTGAACCCTTGACCTCTTGATGACCTCTAGACACCCAGTATATTAAAAATATGATTGATATGTTCTCAAATAAATATTGTGTAAGTTAAAAATTTGTGGTGATTAAAATATTTTGATAGAATTTTGCAGCTGCTGATGTTTTAGCTCTTCCACCTTTACCTTTATCGTCACCTTGCTGTTTTTTTTTTTTTTTTTTAAATCACGTAGTGATCCATATTTGCAGGACTGTATCAGGTGCTAACAGCAATCTTTCATTTAATCTTGTTGCTGTTAAGCTTCTTGCTGTAATCTCTGACACACAGCCAGGTCATCTGCAATGAATAAAAACAAGCGAAGGAGAAATACCAGGGCGGTTTTGTAATATTTATCGTCTTGAAGCCAAAATTGTTTCGAAAAATGTCCACTCGTTTATATCTCTCACTTATTTTTTTTGGAAATGATAAACGAATGAATGCAACCTACACCCACCACATCGCCTCCGTTTCTTAGTTACACTCCCACCTCCATGTGCAGGAATCCCATGCATGTCGTTTATGTGTCAGTTAACACATCTACAATATTTTACATTATTCTTTTTTAAATGCATGACTGTAAAATTGAAACCAGGACACGAGCAGTGCTTAGTTATAAATAAGAGTTAAACTATGCGCCAGAAATCCTCAGTGTGTGATTTGTTACTCAATTTTTTCCCTACAGAGAGGCTCTAATTATGGCTCGTTGCTGACTTTGGAGGGAAACGTTCAGATTTATGCCAAGACCTGTTACTACAAGGTACGAGAAATTTTTAATTCTCATTTTTACGAAACATGATAGAATGCACAAGGGTTTAAACGAGGTTATGAAACTTCATCATCATCATCATCATCATCATCCTCATCTTCCGCTTGGTCCGGGGTCGGGTCGCAGGAGCAGCAGCCTTAAGCAGTGAGGTCCAGACGTCCCTGTCCCCAGCCACTTCCTCCAGCTCTTCTTGGGGGACACTCAGGCGTTCCCAGACCAGCCGAGAGACATAGTCCCTCCTGCGAGTTCTGGGACAACCCCTGGGGTCTCTTCCCGGTTGGACATGCCCAAAACATCACACCAGGGAGGCATTCGGGAGGCATTCTAATCAGATGCCCGAGCCACCTCGACTGGTTCCTCTCAACGCGCAGGGGCAGCAGTTCTACTCCGAGCTCCTCCCGGATGGCCCTATCTCTGAGGAAGAGCCCCGACACCATGCGAAGGAAGCTCATTTCAGCCGCTTGTATCCGCGATCTTGTTCTTTCGGTTACTACTGAAAGCTCGTGACCATAGGTGAGGGTAGGAACATAGATCAACTGGTAAATTGAGAGCTTTGCCTTCCGGTTCCGCTCCTTCTTCACCACGACGGACCGGTACAAGCTCCGCATTACAGCAGAGGCTGCACCGATCCGCCTGTCGATCTCCCGCTCCATCCTTCCCTCACTCATGAGCAAGACCCCGAGGTACTCGAACTGCTCCACTTGGGAACAGGACCTCGTTCCAGACCCGGAGGGTGGATTCTACCCTTTTTAGGTTATGAAAGTTAAATATATAAATGCCATATTTGCTAACTCGTCATTCGCGTGAATCCCTAAAGTTTTTGAGAGTGTAATATAAAAATCAGGGAAATCGTTTCATGTTTCAGCTGAAGGAGCAGACAGAGAGCTCGGACCTCATGTTTTTGTTTTCTCCAGGGAAACATAACGGCCATTAAGTACATCAACAAGAAGCGCATCGAGCTCACCAGGATGGTGCTGTTTGAACTCAAACATGTAAGTGTTAACATGACGTCTGTGCGATGCTGTGCCATGTTGGAATAAATCGTTTCGATGTGACCGTGTGGGAGAGGATGGTGTTCCAGGACACACGGAGGTCTCTCTGATCTTCTCTCTTGTACTCACAGATGCGTGATGTTCAGAATGAACACCTGACTAGATTTATTGGAGCCTGCATAGATGCTCCAAACATCTGCATCCTCTCTGAGTACTGCCCCAGAGGCAGCCTACAGGTTAGGATACACACGTTTTATACACAAAAGTCTTTACTGAGGCCACACCTCCTTCATTAAGACTAATACACACTGAGGCCACACCTTCTTCACTAGAACTAATACACACTGAGGCCTCCTTCATTATGACTAACAGGTACTGAGGCCACACCTCATTCAATAGGACTTACAAGTACTGAGGCCACACCTCCTTCATTATGACTAACACATACTGAGGCCACACCTCCTTAATTATGACTAAGAGATACTGAGGCCACACCTCCTTAATTATGACTAAGAGATACTGAGGCCCCGCCTCCTTCAATAGGACTAACAGATACTGAGGCCCCACCTCCTTCAAGTGGACTAACAGGAACTGAGGCCACACCTTCTTCAATTGGACTAAAAAGGTCCTGAGGCCCCACCTCCTTCATTATGACTAACAGATACTGAGGCCACACTTCCTTTAATAGGACTAAACAGGTGCTGAGGCCACACCTCCTTCTTCAGAGACTAGTCGAAGTTGCGTCATTTTTCTGTTTTAAACTAATATATGGCAAAAGTAGTATGACCATGCTTTCATTTCCTCTACCTTGTATTTGAATTCACACACACACACACACACATACACACACACACACACACACAAATATGCATCATAAGACTAGTGTCTGTATCAGGAGAGGATTTAAAGTGAAATTGCCTGTTCTCTCTCTCGTGTGTGTGTGTCTGTCTCTCTGTGTGTGTATGTGCGTGTGTGTGTGTGTGTGTGTGTGTGTGTGAGAGAGAGAGAGAGAGAGAGAGAGAGAGATGCCGCAGTGAAATGCTTTTCATGAATATTATAAGACGAGTGAATCCCATTTAACTTTGTCCTTCTTATAACCTACTCTCTACTATGTGGGTCCGGCTATAATTGAAGTGGCGTGTGTGTGTGTGTGTGTGTGTGTCCTACAGGACCTCATGGAGATTGAGAGTATTACCCTGGACTGGATGTTCCGGTATTCTCTGATCAACGACATTGTAAAAGTGAGCTAATTTTTTAGCCAGACCATCGCAGGGCCAACACACACACAACCATTCAAATTCACACTAACACCTAGGGGCAATTCAGAGCAGCCAGTTAGTCTAATGTGCATGTTTTTGGACTGTGGGAGGAAACTGGAGTAACCTGAGAAAACCCACATAGGCAGAACATGCAAACTCCACACAGAAACGCTCTTGTCGAGCCCGGGACTCGAACCCAGGACCTTCTTTGCTGTGAGACAGACGTGCTAACCACTACACCACCGTGTCACCGGCAACAATAACTGCAAACAGTAATTATTACTAATAATACAGTATAATAATTCATTAGAGAAATAGTGATTAAAGAGATTCACGCAAGTGAGTCATGGGTGATGAAATGCATGACAGACGCCATCCGCCGAGTGGTCTGGTATTTAAAATATTTATAACGGGATAATGAGTGCGTAATATTATCATTGCATGAATCATAAAATAATAACATGGTCTCTTCTCCACTCAGGGAATGTCATTCCTCCATAATAGTGTGATCGTCTCCCATGGCAACCTGAAGTCCTCGAACTGCTTGGTGGACAGCCGCTTCGTGCTGAAGATCACGGACTACGGGCTGGTCAGCTTCCGCAACGAGTGCAGCTCCGAGGACACACACGCTTACTACGCACGTGAGGAAGCGCTGATTAGTAAAACTCTACAGGAGGTGGCGTGACTGAGCACGCAAACAAATAACTCCAAATTATATTTCAGTCTGATCAGTTGATGTTTTAATTAGTTGGTCTTGTTTTGCATTCTGGACCAAAATAGGGACATTTATTTTCTAAATGTTCTCGTGTGTAAATATTCTGAGGAACATTTTAGGAATAAAACTGGTCGTATCCGGCTTGATAAATAAACCTTAGTTTTCTAATTAGGGTCGCGGGGAGGCTGGCGGCCATCTCAGCCGACTCTGGGCGAAGGCAGGGTACACCCTGAACAGCTCGCAAGGCCATCGCAGGGCTAACACTCTCACTCACACCGAGGGGTGATTTAGAACAGCCAATTCCTACCAAGCATGTTTTTGGACTGTGGGAGGACACCGGAGTACCCGGAGGAAACCCACACAAGCATGGGGAGAACATGCAAACTCCAACCAGAAACGCCCCGAGCCCGGGAATCAAACCCAGGCCCTTTTTGGTGTGAGGTGAGCGTGCTATAATGAAAATGAAAATGAAAATATTAATAATGATAATAATGATAATAATAATAATAATGCCCTGCACTGGCATGGCGAGCTGTCCAGGGTGTGCTATGCCCTCACCCAGAGTCGGCCGAGATGGGCGCCAGCCTCCCTGCGACCCTTATCAGGATTAAGCGCTTCAGAAAATGAATGAATACGTAAAAATAAATAAATAAATGAATGAATGAATGAAAGGGTCACAGACTTTGGTTTTGGTTACTGAGGTTAAGGTTTAAGTGTAGTATAGCATTTTAATTTGCTAATTTGCAAAGTGTGTGTGTGTGTGTGTGTGTGTGTGTGTGTGTGTGTGTGTGTGTGTGTGTGTAGGTAAGCTGTGGACCGCTCCAGAGCTGCTGCGTGCAGAAAACCGGCCCGCATGCGGCACTCAGAAGGGAGACGTGTACAGTTTCGGGATCATCCTGCAGGAACTGGCTCTTCTCAAGGGAGTTTTCTACCTGGACGGGCCTACACTCAGTCCTAAACGTCAGTCCCACACACACACACACACACACACACACACACACGTGCAGAAAAGCAGCCTGTCAGAAAAACTTTTTTTGTATTTCACTATTAACAAAGCAAACGTGACAGCCAGACAGCTGTGACAGCCAATGTGCTTTACAAAAAAAAAAAAACACGTACGTGTGTGTGTGTGTGTGTGTGTGTGTGTGTGTGTTATTATTTATTCTGATATGACACTATCAATAGTTGATAGACAATGAAATACAGCAGTATGTCTCTTCTGTGTCTCGTGTGTCTCATCATCTCACCTCTGTAATGCCTTGACCCAGTGTGTGTGTGTGTGTGTGTGTGTGTGTGTGTGTGTGTACATGCTGTTTGCTAATGAGGATTCGCTTTATTTAGTTAGCTGCTGTCAGCACTAGTTGTGCCTTGGAAATCTGGCTCTGGCATACACACACACACACACACACACACACACACACACACACAATATAACACCACTTGCTGAAAGACAGAGGGAAAGTGACACTTCTGGACCTGATCCGAGTGGTGTGTAGATGAGAGGCGGTAATAAAATAACGCTGAAGGAAAGTGTAATGAAAAGGGCGTGGCGTGCAGAGTTCCGGGAAGACGTGAGCTGGAAACGCTGTCAGGTGATGAAATGTTTCACACCAAAGGAACATGAGGTGAAACAGAAATAAGGACAATTAACTCTTCTTGCGTCCAAGTGAGGCAGTAGGTAGATTTCTTTTGCTGGCTGTACTGTATACACTCACTCACGCAGTCACTTTGCCGAACCTCTTAATCCTAATAGGGTCGCAGGGAGCCTGGTGCCTAACTCAGCTGACACTGGGCAAAGGTGGGGTACACTGACCTTCACAGGTCCAACACACGCACAGCCATGCATAGGGAAAATGTAGGAGGAAACCGGGGTACTCGGCCGTTCCAAATTGGCCGTTGGTGTGAATGTGAGTGTGAATGGTTTTGCGTGTGTGTTGGCCTTGCGATGGTATGGCGAGCTATTCAGGGTGTACCCTGCCTTCACTCAATGTTGGCTGAGATAAGAACAGCCTCCCGGTGACCTTAGTAGGAGTAAGCGGTTCAGCGACTGAGTGAGTATTCATCAGGCGCCCACTAGAGGGAGACATTTCATTATAACTATGCCAAGCTATAATAATCCATTTGTGCCTGCAGAGGTACCCCGCACTCTGAATGCCCCTCTGTATTATTATATAATTTTTATTTTAATGTAAAATCAGTACTTTGTCCCTTTACAGATATAAAGATCGCCAATGTAGCTGATTCACTGATCACTGTGCATTCTGCATAAAATTCAAGCTTCTATTACAGCATGAAAGGAATAATTATGAACGATTATATTATACATAATTATGTCCTCATAAGCTCCTGTGTATTCATTCAAACACGGTGACGACTGGCCGTGAACTCATTTGTCTCTATCTCGCTCTCCTGCTATTTCTCTCTCAGAGATCGTGGAGCGTGTGGGGAACGGACGATGGCCGTACCTGCGCCCCCTGCTGTGCACTCAGAGCCACAGCGAAGAGCTGGGTCAGCTGATGCAGCGCTGCTGGGCAGAGGAACCCAGCGACAGGCCTGATTTTAACCAGATCAAAGTGATGCTACGCAAACACAACAGGTGGGAAATAAATATTGAAGTAACGTTCTTTAGATAAATAGTCCTGCCTTTCTTTTTACCGGCTTGTATATCAGAGACGCCCCTTAATACAATATTCCCCATGTATGTTGCCCTGCGATCGTCTGGCGAGCTGTTCATGGTGTGCCCCGCCTTTGCCCAGAGTCGGCTGATAGGATCAAGCGGTTTGGCAAAGGAGTGAATTCGGCAAAATGGAAACAGAATGTTTTGTTGAAGGTTGAAGCAGAACATGCTGATCTGAGGTCGTATTTAACGAGCGGCAGAAGAAAGTCTACAAAACAATAAAACTCCAGGTTCATTTTTATCTGTTTCTTCCTGCAGGGGGTACGGCTCCAACATCCTGGATAATCTGCTGTCGCGCATGGAGCAATACGCAAATAACCTGGAGGAGCTGGTGGAAGAAAGGACGCAGGCGTATCACGAGGAGAAACGCAAAGCTGAAGCACTGCTCTATCAGATCCTGCCTCAGTGAGTCCGATCCTCAGTGCAGTATTTTTATTCCCAGCAAGCCTTTCACTCTTCTTTATCCACAGACACTGTAGATGTAAGGTCACTAATGGGGGTTAAAACGCCTCTTTCTGTATTTTTTGACCTGCTGTGCCATGCAGCTCAGTGGCGGAGCAGCTGAAAAGAGGCGAGACGGTGCAGGCTGAAGCCTTCGACTCAGTCACTATTTATTTCAGCGATATAGTGGGATTCACGGCTCTGTCTGCAGAGAGCACGCCCATGCAGGTGAAGATTCAGATGAATATCTGATCAGAACAGTGTGGCTGAGTTCCAGCACTGACTCACAGGCGGATGTTTTCGCAGGTGGTGACGTTGCTGAATGACCTGTACACCTGCTTCGACGCCATCATCGACAACTTTGACGTTTACAAGGTAATAAACGACTGATTCTTCCCACTGTCTGGGTTTGGAATGACATGCGTCTGCTACTGAGGATCATTGATGCGGTGCCGTAGCGGTTAGCACGTCCGCCTCACAGCAAGAAGGTCCTGAGATTGAGTCCCGGGCTCAGTGTGTGGAGCATGTTCTCATCGTGCTTGTGTGGGTTTCCTCCGGGTACCCCGGTTTCCTCCCACAGTCCAAAGACATGCACATTAGGCTAACTGGTTGCTCCAAATTGACCTTGGGTGTGAGTTTGAGTGTAACTGGTGAACTGGAGCCCATCTCAGCCGACACTGGGTGAAGGCGGGGTACACCCTGAACAGCTCGACAGATCATTGCAGGGCGAACACACACACAATCATTCACACTCACACCCACACCTGAGGGCAATCTGGAACGGCCAGTTAGCGTAATGTGCATGTCTTTGGGCTGTGGGAGGAAACCGGAGTACCTGGAGGAAACCCACGCAAACTCCACACAGAAATGCCCAAACCCGAGACTCAAACCCAGGACCTTCTTACTCTGAGGTGGACGTACTAACCCCTATGCCACCGTGCCACCCCAGTGCTGACACAATTTCTGTTAATAAAACTGTGCTTTTCAAAATTTTAATATTTAAATATGTGTATGAGTATTCAAATTTGTTTAAATTATTATGTAAATATATATATATATATTAGAAAAAAATTTTTTGGACATAATTAGCCTCTGTAGTTCAGGTAAATGTGTGTGTGTGTGTGTGTGTGTGTGTGTGTGTGTGTGTGTGTGTGTGTTTGTGTGTGTGTGTGTCGCCCCCAGGTGGAGACCATCGGTGATGCGTACATGGTAGTATCAGGACTTCCTGTTCGGAACGGGAAGATGCATGCACGGGAAATCGTCCGGATGTCTCTGGCCCTCCTCAAAGCCGTACACTCTTTCAGAATTCGCCATCGACCTGACCAGCAGCTCCGCCTGCGCATCGGCATTCACACCGGTGAGGTCATATGATCAGAGGTCAACTCTTAAAAAAAACACAAAACAAAAAGAAAACATTTATCCTGACGCATATCGCTTTGTGAACCAATTGTGTGAATGGCTAAAGTTTGTGTGTGTGTCTATGTGTGTGTGTGTGTGTGTGTGTGTGTGTTGATAGGCCCTGTGTGTGCTGGGGTTGTTGGACTGAAGATGCCCAGGTATTGTTTGTTTGGGGATACGGTTAACACAGCTTCACGCATGGAGTCAAATGGAGAAGGTACGACGCCAGAATCCCTACACGTTACTGATGGTATTAATAGTAGGGATGGTGCGATGGCGTAGTGGTTAGCACATCCATCTGTCTTACAGCCAGAAGGTCCTGGGTTTAAAAGCCCTGTGTTCATTTCTGTGTGGAGATTCTAGATTCTCCTTGAGCTTGTGGGGGTTTCCTCCGGGTGCTCTGGTTTCCTTCATCAGTTGAAAGACATGCACATTAGGCTGATTGGGTGTTCCAAATTACCCCTGAGTGTGAATGCGTTTCACTCTGGGAGCCTGCAAACCCCCACAGGTAAAAACGTACATTGCAACAGAAACCACCCAAGAGGTCCAGTGCATCATGGGTATGGAATGAAAACATCGTTAGTGCCTAGACGTCAAAAGGCGTACTAAATTTGTGCTTGCTGTGTCCATCATGTCCACGATGTCAGTTTATTCTGCGCACAGATGTAGCATATCATGCTAACGTTAGTGTCGTTGTCTGTTCATCTGTCAGCGCTGAAAATCCATGTGTCGGAGGCGACGCGGTCCGTGCTACAAGAGTTCAACTGCTTTCAGCTGGAGCTGAGAGGAGACGTGGAAATGAAGGGGAAAGGCAGGATGAGGACCTACTGGCTCCTGGGAGAGAGCATGACCAAGCACGCCTGAGCGGAACGCCTGAGCAGCACACAGAAGGAACCATGAGTGGACAAATATATATATGTACATACATATATATATATGAGATCAGGTAGCAGAAATGTTTAGAGGCACTAATGGCCTTAAGAACAGAGAGAGAGAGAGAGAGAGAGAGAAACGAAGAGAGACAACCACGGTGATGGTACTACATGGGGTCGCAGATATTCCATTTTAGGTTGAGTTGGGGTAAAAAATTAAAAAAATAAATAAATAAAAGAAGAGCAGGACTATTACAAGCAGCCGGACAGCAGCATCTAGTGGTGTGAAGTCTTTTTTTTCCTCCTAGGGTGGCTCGAGAGTTTTTTCATCACCTTTAAGTACCCTTCTTTGTAAAAAATAGAAAAAAAAAATTTAAACGGAGAAGAAATAATGTATGAAATATAAGTGGTTGGAAATTAGGGGATGATTGTGCATCATAATATTGTGAAAGAGTTTGGAAAAGTTCACCCCTTTAATGTGTTGTTCATTTTCCTATTAAATGCCCCTTAGTTTAGTTCCGAAAGTTGTTTTTTTCTTGTTTTATATACGTGCCATAAGTGCTTGTGAGGTATTTGTGTCGAGTAGGCATGTGTCAGTGATCATGATGTCATTATATTTAACATATTCAACCTTGTTAGGAAATTTGGTTGGGAGGTAATTATTCTTAAAAGACAAAGACAGGAATGGATGTTTTTTATAGGGCAGTGGTGGCTCAGGGGTTAAAGCTCTGGATTGCTGATCTGAAGGTCAGGGGATCAAGCCCCGGTACCACCAAGCTGGCAATGCTGAACCTTGAGCAAGGCCCCTACCCCTCAACTGCTCAGTTAACAATAATAATAATGATAATAAATGATGATTTTAATCCTAATTAGGATTAAGTGGCTTAGAGAATGAATGAATGAATAATGCAATGCAGGTCACTCTGGATAAGGATTTCTGCCAAATGCCATAAATGTAATTGTTTTCTTCTTAAATTTCTGTATTTAAAAAAAAAAAATTATAAATATTTGTACAGAATGAAGTAGGAAAGTTATTAAACATGCTTACGAGTAATTATTGGGCAGTACAAGCCTTACAGAGGTCATGAGAAAGTCATGAAATCCAACCATGTGTGGAGGAGCATCACCTGGGAGAAATACTATAGTTCGAGGTTTCCAGACACAGAACTACTCCAACCAGCATGTTTGGAACAAGCAATTGTGCCAAAGTTGTAGAGAGATCACTTTTATCCATGACTTGGGCTTTTCATGGGAATTAAATTGGAATTTTCTCCCCTAAAAATTCCAGGTTAGCCTCTATCTAATGTAGTTTGGGGGTTTGGAGCTTGGGTAGAGCAACCAGGTTTAATGCAAATTCAGTCTGTATTAATAAATAATAATAGTAATAATCATCATCATCATCATCATCATCATCATCATAAAAGAATCAAAGTCAAAAATGGATTTTTAAGGAATATTTGAAATATTTGCATCCATGCCTGCTTATAAAAAAAAGAAAATGTTTGGTTGTGTATGATACTGTTTCTATAATTAACCTCCAAATTTCCGGTTAATTCCTGTTTATTTCCATTTCTTATCCATAATTCCACTTCTAACTTGAAATATTTCCAAAATATTCCATTTCAAGTTCCCATAAAATTTTTTTGCAACCTTCCTTATGACACATAATATTGGCAC
>JAQMYF010000022.1:40507736-40518594 GCA_030014195.1 Neosilurus mollespiculum | reverse complement strand
CCTCTTGATCTCTCTCTTTCTCTCTCTCTGTGTCTCTCTCTCTCCCCAACCCTCTTGATCTCTTTTTCTGTCTCTTTTCTCTCTCTTTCTGTCTCCCCCCTCCCTCTTGATCTCTTTCTCGCTCTGTCTCGCTTTCTTTGTCTCTCTCTCCCCATCCCTCTTTTTCTCTCACTCGCTGTACCCCCCCCCCCCTCTCTCTTTCTCTTCGCAGAGCATCCTGAAGCTTTATCCTGCTTACTCTTGCAGCTCCGCAGGGAAAGGTATGTCTCTTACTGACTGAAATCACGTATTCTTACACACACACACTCTAATATTCCACTATTATTTAATCCAGGTTGTGTACACAGTCCTCTTGTATTTCCCTTTTTCACCCCGCATGTGTGTCCGTGTCCCTGTGCGTGCATGCGTGCAGTCCCACAGAGGAGATGGTGAAGATGGTGTTGAGTCGGCCGTGTCACCAGGAGGATCAGTTCACCACCAGCATCCTGCGCCACTGGGCGGCCAAACACGACGACCAACTGGCTGAGCACATCAAGGCCCTTCTCATCAAGAACAACAACATGCCTCGCAAACGCCAGAGGTATCACCACGCCAAGATGTAATCCGTACCGATTTCTAATTTCAGCCTTTGTATTATTGATGGGGTTTGTTGTCGCTGTTGTAGCAGTAGGGTCGTTGTTGTACGTGACACAGTTTTGCATGTGCTTGTGTTTCCCGATTTCTTTTACAGCTTACGAAGTTCCAGCAGTAAATTGGCTCAGCTGACCCTGGAACAGATGCTGGAGCATTTAGACAGTCTGAGGCTAAGCCTCAGCAACACCAAGAATAACTGTGAGTCTCGGATGCATTTCTCTGGTACAGTGTTCAAAAATTACTACATGTATTTACGTGTGTGTGTGTGTGTGTGTGTGTAGTCTTTACCCAGACGCCCATCCTGCAGGCTCTTCAGCACGTCCAGGCCAGCTGTGATGAAGCCCATAAAATGAGGTAACCACACCACAGAGTTTTTTTATATACGGATCCTTATATAGATCTGAGCTCCAGATGTCTGGCTCGTACACACCTCACTCTTTTCTCCTCACCAGGTTCAGCGATCTCTTCTCCTTGGCTGAGGAGTACGAGGATTCCTCGAAACCACCCAAATCGCGGCGCAAAGCTCCAGCGTCTTCCCCGCGCTCGCGTAAAGGCGCAGCGCCTCCAGCCAACAACGAGGAGGACAGCGGCTCAAGTAGCGCCTCAGTGAGTTCCTGTCGACAAAATATTTAATGAATCGGTGTTTCAAGTTTTACTCTTACGTGCCTAACATAACGTTTTATTTATATAAGATGGAGGATAAACTGACGAGGTCTGTGCGTTCCTGACGTTTCAGAGTGCAAGGTTTTGAAGCAGAGGCACGTTGGGTAAAAAGAGTCATGAGAAACGCCATTATAAGTAATTAGGGCTTGGTGGCGTAGTGGTTAGCACGTCCGCCTCACAGCGAGAAGGTCCCGGGTTTCGAATCCCGGGCCCAGCGATGGCGTTTCCGTGTGGAGTTTGCAAGTTCTCTCCGTGCTTGCTGGGTTTCCTCCATGTATTCCAGTTTCCTTCAACAGTCCAAAGACATGTAGTCTGATTGGCTGTTCCAAATCACCCCTGAGTGTAAGAGTGTGTGTGTGTGTGTGTGTGTGTGTGTGTGTGTGCTTGTGTGCGTGTCGTGAATCCTAATTTTTTTCTGTGTGTGACGGCAGGAGGAAGAGGACTCCAAACCCAAAGCACCCAAGAGGAAACGAAAAGGTTCATCAGCCGTGGGCTCGGACAGTGACTGAGAGGACACGCCGATCTCTACATGCCCCACCCCCAACATGTCCATGACCACGCCCTTTCCAGTGTGACCTAACTGGAGACCAAACCAGCCAACCAGTCATCTGCTCTGACCACTCATCAAAGAGGAAGCGCTGGATTTCCTTCCTGGGACTTTGGACTGGATCCAGTCAGGAAGACACACTCTTTAGCTTTCCTCAGCACTATTCTGATTGGCTGCTTAGGGATTGGGGGGGCGTGACCAAGGCTGAAGCGGAGCTGCTAAGCTTCAGAAGCCTCCTTTCCTCCCCGGACTGGGACGGACTGACGGAAAGACGGATAAAATTGCACACAGGGGTCATTCTGTAGTGTCTCTCTCTCCTCATCGACCCACTTTTCCAATGGGATTCCAAAAAAAAGAAGAAAAAAAAACTCCCGCACTGTCGGTTACACGAGGGAGATGATTTACAACATTTATCAAGAATGTTTGAACGTTGCTTCACTCCCACAAGACGCATTTTATCGTTTGATCATGAACATGTATTTGCTTTGTCCCTTCAATCCCTCTTTGTCCTGACTGGACTGTCGTGGCCCAACGGAGGCGGCGCCGGGGGTTTTACAGGGAGGACGACACTCCTCCTGGATGGATTTTTACCACGATTGCACAGCACTGGTGCAGAAATTGGACTGTATAAAAACGGAGGACTTGACATGACAGACTTTTTAAGAAAATTGCTTTCTACTGACCTATTTTCATAAAAAAAAATATATACCTATGTAAATGGATTACAATATTATTAAAAAAGGGAGGGACAAACACTTTTGGTCTTTAATAAATGTTTGTGGAGTTTGAAATGAATTTATACATTTACATGCTGATGAAATAGGATGAAATATTTACGCTTGAGGCTGTGGCTGAAACTCCGTACTGAACGCCACTCATATACTGATCCTGATGGAAAAGTAATAATGGCGTAAATACCGTACATATACATTAATCTATCTATCTATACACACACACACACACACACACACACACACAAAGTGGTAACCCCTGCATAGCTGTGAGAAAACCCTGTCACAGCACCCCTTGCTGGGCTACTGTAGGCCTGGATCTACACTGATGCACGATGTCCACGATCTACGCGATTCAAACAAGCGTAGATCTCCATGATTTATGAGCACGCTTGGAGCACGATTTGGGTCTAAAAAGGGTACAGAGTTCATCCTTTCATCCAAGTGATGAAACTTGAAGGAATCGTGTTGCCAAGTACTTCGAGATCCCTGCCGATGGCGCATCAAGGTCTCACGCCCTGTTAAGCTCTATTGCGCTCTCCTATGATCCCCACATTCTATCATGATTGGCTTCAAATCGTGATGCGTTGTAATAATCGTGGCAAAATTTGAGAGTCAAAAATTTTGCCACGATCAGCGGAATGATCACGAACCCACCAAGTTCCCTCAAGATCACCACGAATCGATCTCAAATTCTCAAATTGTGGAAGTCGCTGACGTCGTGCCCCAGTGTAAAACTACACTTTTCTGTACCATCCCCCTCTCTCACGATGTTAAAGAATCCTAAAAAATTCCTGGACTCAGAATTTGATCCAGATCATCTCCAAAGTGTCATGGAGCCTTCCTTGCCCAAAGCCCCGCCCACCTCTGTGTGAAATTTTACCAACCTTTTGGTAATTCTGCTAACGAACAGGAGATAAAGCTTACTCTCCTCTGCAGAATTACACATTTTTACAGGATATGAAGCTTAACCAGATGTATTACACAGCAAGAAAACCCTAAAAATTTTACTGCTGATGGTCAGAATACCTTAGATTTATAGCTTTAATAATTGAACAATTTGTAATTTAAAAAAAAACCCACATACCCCTCCATAGCTGAAATTTGGCAAAATAGTAATATACATCTTGGATGTAATTACCCCCCCATGCTATTTCACACCAAGATGGCTGCCGTCCAGATTTAAACAGGAAAGGTGCCATGTAGTCTGCTTTTGTTTTAGATCAGTGATTGAAACAGGTGGAAGGTGTGGCTACTGCTTGACTGAAGTGAAAACCTGCACCCACACCAGCCCCTGCAGATAAGATTGGACATCCCTGGCTTAAGTCATGAACATGTTCAATCCATCCACCAAAACCCCAACCACATGCACGAACAAGAGCCGAATAGCTTTTAGAATTGAACAGGAATGATGGATATGAATGCAGGTTGTATAACAGCCACCAGGTGGTCAAGGAAAGAAACAAGCACAGCAAGAAAGGATCAAAAAATGGCCAAGTACACTTTTATTGTAAGCATTTAAAAAAAAAAAAACACAACCACCACCACACACCCAACAACAAAATTAATAAGTTTAACATCAATAAAATTCACTTTAAAATACTGGTTGGTTTGGAACATCCCAATAAAGTGTCCTAAAGTACATCCTGCAGTTTTTTGACCCGATTTTTCCTGCTCCTGGGACTGAGACTCTTGAGAGCAATCTGAGTCTTGCTGAAGAGCAGTTGTAGTTGATTTCGGTCAGATTTCGGCACTGAGGAGCATGCTTCTGGACTTGGCTTGTCATTTTCAGATCCTACGTTGGGCATGAGAGTGTCTCCGAGCTCTGGATAGTTAGGTGAGAATACAGGATTCTGACAGCCTACCTGTCCTCTCTGTCTATGAAAGAGAGACTCCCTTCGGCTCACGTTTGGGCTGGCAGCCAGAGTGTGGAATCCGTACGGAGTCGTGAGCTTCTCCACATGCTTTAGGGACATCGCCGCTTGCATAGCTGGGTCAGACACATCCTCCTTACCCCGTCTCTGATTTGATCGTGGAGTGAATCGGAGCTTGAAGGGACAGCGTGGAGAGGCTGATGGAGACTGGGACTCTGGGGACGTTTTCTCTGGGCTGCTGGAAGGCAGAAGTTGGTACTCGTCTGTTTCTTTGGGTTTCCTGAATCGGGGTGAGACGCTGAGATGCAGCTTTGGAGGAATGTGAAAGCTGGGTATCCTTCCTGGCGTTAGTGGTACATTTTGCCAGGACTTTATCTTGGGTGCTGGACTTTCGCTACTGGTTCCAAAGGCAAACATTTTTTTGAGCGACTCTGTTCACAAGTTAAGCCACTGAGGAGGAATGAAGTGCATGTGCTCAGCTTTTAAAGCCAAGCTCCTAAATAAGCTGCAGGTGACCATCATTATTATAACAATGCTGCTTCATATATGACTTCCTGTTGGGCGTGTGCACTTCCTGAGGTTTGGAAGCCTTTTTTTTTTTTTTTTTTGCCCAGTGTAATCCACTTGGATATGATGGCTGGCTGGAAATACTCATTATTTATGGTATTGGAGACACTCCTTTACACCTCCAAAACTTGGCCATAGGTGTGAAAGGTGATGTTTATGGTGCATAGTGTATTCCCACTTAATTTCAGAACTTCTTCATCCTACTTTGTGTTCTCAGAACAGACAACAGATACTCTGCAAATCAGACAAGGATGAAGAATCAGTTATCTCTCTTAAAGTTTAAGTATCTTTAAAAAAAATTAAATAAATAATAATAATAATAATAATAATAATAATAATAATAAAAAATTCTACTTAAATTAAGAGATTTGCAAAAGCGAAAATACAATAAATGTTTTTTTTAATTTTGTAAATTAGTTATTTAGTTTGAAAAACAAACAAACAAACAAATAAATCAGTACATATTATAAGGATTTAGATGCGGAAGTCGCTGCCTCACTGGAGCTTTTATTTTGACATTGCGAACCGGATGTGACGTTTTGTTTATGGTCCCATTCACTGTTGTAGCTCTCCTTGACCAACTGGCGCGTATATTGAAAGTTTAAGGCATTAAATAATGGTTAGGTATTTATTATTTTTAGCGTTTTGCACATTTATATTCTCAATCACATTTATACACTTTAAATTTCGGTATTAATTAAGGAGGAGATAATGTTATTAAAAGCCATATAGTAAATGTGTTACTTAAATAAAACCCACAGTAGTTAAGGCTAGCTAACGTTTATGTGGTGGCTAAGCTAAATGTTTTTAAAGCTTGTTACTGACAAACATCACAACGTAGTTCAAGTTACAGTTAAATGGATCAGTTCCAAGAGAAAGAAGCGATGAAATTTGATATCTCTTTGAGTTAAAAGCTGAAGCTGGATGGAGATTTAGAGATGAAGTAAGACATGAATCCCTCAGTCAGGCGTAAACACTGTGATGATAAGACTGGACCTTCTAGGGGTAAGGACAGCAAAAGTGAGGGGCATGAAGACAAACGTGGGACCTCGAGTGGTTCCCTTCATTCATCTCCATCCCGAGAAGAAGAGCCAAGTCCTGAAAACAGTACAGATTCCCCAAGACGAGCAGGAAGGAGTAAAGGTGCTTACACAAACATACCAGACTACAGTGTACCTCATTATCTCATAAAAGCACACCACACTAGCACATGGCTCACTTCAGAGACCACACACACAGTCAAGGCTTTGAATTACTGATCAGAAGGTCAGAAGGGCTTCAAACCTCACTACCACCAAGTTGTCCCTCCAGACAAGGGCGTCTACCAAATATCATGATTGTAAATGGAATGCTAAGCACATTTATTTATTAACTTCAGATGTTACTGATTAGTTTTTTTTGTTTTGTTTTTTTTAAATTAGTTTACTTATGGAAAGAAATCATCTTGGGCGGTACGGTGGCGTAGTATTTAGTACGTCTGTCTCACGGCAGGAAGGGCCAGGCTTCGAGTCATTTCTGCGTGGAGTTTGCGTGTTCTCCGCATGACATCATTCTCTCAGATCCTCTAGCACCGCTAGACTGGTCCCTCCTTCTACCAAGGGTCAAGGGAAAAATGCATCTAAATTCTTCTCGGTTCTGACTCTGAGGTGGTGGAATGAACTTCCTCTGGATGTTCGGACAGCTGAGTCACTGGGTATCTTCAAATGACGGCTGAAAACATACCCTTTTCGGCAGTACTTAGATTAGAACAATGTTTTTTACACACACACACACACACACACACACACACAAAAGAAAACCCTGCACACAACACCTACCCACTGAGTTTTTGTCGCTCTGGATAAGAGCGTCTGCTAAATTCTGTACAGGTAAATGACATATACATTAGGCTAATTGTCTACATCAGGCTATCCTCTACGTCCCTACAGAGGAAGACGACGAGAAACAGACTCAGAGGTTTAGGCTCTGGCTTACTGATCCGACGGTCAGGGATTCATGCCTTGCTACCACCAAGCTGACACTATTGGGCCCTTGAGCGAGGCCTTTAAACCTCGACTGCTCAATTTTATAAAAATAATAAATGTTAGTTGCTCTGGTTAAGGGCGTCTGCCAAAATGCCATAAATGTAACAGTGTTAGAGAATAAAAGGAGGATAGAGGGTGGACAAACAGTGGTTATCAGTGATTGGTTTCGGAGGAACGATGGTGATCAGTGATTGGTTGTGTGTGTGTGTATGAGATGATTTCTGTACAGAGTACGCTTCTTCTCTTCATCCCCTTCTTCTCTTTAACAGAAGTGCAGCATGGCTCATCATCAGAAGATGATACAGAGGAGACTCTAATCATCACAGTCGGTAGGTTCCCGGGTGTACAGTATTTGTATTAGTATAATTTTTTTAAATGATTACGTTATCAGGATTTATACCACAGCACTGCTGAATTCTTGATCTTGATTGGTCAGAAGCTAGTGATTTATGTAGCAGATTGGCACGCTATTGATAAAGTGCAGTTTTTTCTTTTTATTTATAAAAAGTATTGGTTAGCACGTCTGCCTCACAGCAGGAAGATCCTGGGTTTGAGTTCAAGGCTCGACTCGGGTGTTTCTGTGTGAACTTTGCAGGGGTTTCCTCTGGGTACTCCGGTTTCCTCCCACAATCCAAAGGATTAGTGCTAACCGTCCGTTCCAAATTGACCCTAGGTGTGAGTGTGAATGGTTGTGTGTGTTGCCCTGCGATGGTCTGGCGGGCGGTTCAGGGTGAACCCCAGTTTCGCCCGGTGTCTCCTGAGATAGACTCCGCCTCCCTGCGACCCTAATAATAGGATCATGTGGTTCGGCGAATGAGTAAGTGTGAGTTTTTACTGTTTAAATCCACGCTTTTCCTCTCTTAGACAACGAGCAGCGATGTCCTCGGCAAACCGCGAAAGCAAAACGAGGCGTAAAGAGGAAAAGAGAGATGAATGAAACAGGGTTGCAGCAGCTGGAGCAGGAGGAGGTGGTGGATGAACTCCAGCCAGAGGTGGAGATTGACCGAGAGCTGGACAGGGAACTGGAGAACAAATCACGGCAGCATAACCTGACCTCAGCTAACGTGCGCAGTATTATACACGTGAGTGTGGATTGTTCATATGCTTTATGAAATATTATTAAGTTATACACAAGAGATACAACATATCAGGTGGCGAGAGGTTTGATGTAATCGTACCCGCAGGAGGTGATTACTAACGAGCACGTCGTGGCAATGATGAAAGCCGCCATCAACGAGACTGAACCTGTACCTTTGTTTGTGAGTATCTGAAGTTCAGGGAGTATATTATTGCTCTGTATGGGTTTGGGATTGGATCTAATCACTGCCTGCGCTGCTTTCTGATTCTCCCAGGAGCCAAAGATGACTCGCTCTAAACTGAAGGAGGTGGTGGAGAAAGGAGTGGTGCGTTAACCTTTTGTATATACAGTATACAATAATTTTATATATATATATATACATCGTGTATATTTTTTGTTGTGGCCCTGCAGTTGCCTGGCGAGGTGTTCAGGGTGTACTCCGCCTGCGCCCAGAGTTGGCAAAGATGGGCGCCAGCCTCCCTGCGACCCTAATTACGATTACGTAGCTTAGAAAATGAATGAAGGAATAAATGAATTTTATTTGTTGGTGTTCAGGTGCCCTCTGAGGTATATAGATTATTTATTTACATTTACGTTATCCAGAGCAACTTTTAGTAAATTTATATAAGGTAAGTATGTTGGGCTTTTTACACCCCGAGCCTACTGGCTCATCAGGCCGGAGCTCATCCCCAGTGTCTTTAGCATGAAGCGGCTAGGAGCTCCACTCCTCCTCGATGGGACGCTAGTCCATCGCAGGTGATCTTCCCAGTATTTTTACTGGTACCCATTTATACTGCTGGGTGGACAGAGGCACACTTGTGGTTAAGACCTTGCACAGTAGGGGTCTAAAAGGGATCCGAACCCATGAGCTCTCAAAAGTGAGCCCATCACCCTAACCACTGCACCACCGCCCCCTAAAGAGGCAGCATGGGCGGTATCAATGAGATCTGGTGATCCTGTTTGTTTATAGGTGAAAAAGAAGCTGAAAAAGTACCCGGTTTTGAGGTCCGATTTTTGTCACATCCCAGACATGTCTGTACTGGACGCCTAAATGCACCAAGAGTAACAGCTGGGGACACAAAAACAGTGTTGCAGGATAAAGAGTATAAGAATAGATAGAAATGAGAGATTTTAGAGACTAATTACCAGGGAAATTGATTCCTAATGACCCCATGCATTCATTAGGACGTCTTCGGGATGTGCTGGAGAAGACTTTACGGAGTGGTTCAGTTTTTCCCTCGTCGATTCAAGACGCCGGTGAGAAACGAACCCGACACTGGGTGGAAATAAATGTCATGTTGCTTGAGTTTGTTGAAACAGAGCTATGGAGATTTCACGGTGTAAGCGAGGCTAACGGCAACGAACCACTTTATAAAGTCTTCTCCAGCACATCCCGAAAACTTTCACTAGGGTTAAGGTCGGGACTCTGGGGTGCCGATACATATGTGAAGATGATCCCTCGTGCTCCCCGAACCACTCGCTCATTATCTGAGTCTCAATTTATATCCGTGCCATCAGGGAAGAAAAAGTGCGTTGATGTGAAAACCTGATCATTCAGTACATTCAGATCATCCGCGGACTTCATTTTATCGCCACATTAATGTTGCTGAGCCTCGACCGGACCAACTGGAGAAACAATGCAACAAAGATTACACGCTGTGATCAAGGATAAATGCTCTCCGTGGAAATATTAGAGTGTGTGACCTTTTTTTTGGCCATGCAGTGTATTACGTATGACGATGGATCCTAAGGTGTGCTGCTTTAATGTGTGTGTGTGTGTGTGTGTGTGTGTTTTAGGTTATTCCTACTTGGAACATTTCACCCATCAAGAAGCCGAACAACATGAAGGTACAGTTAAACATGAGAATAAAAATCTCTTCAGGATGACGTAATGAAAGAATGTTTAAGCCCAATGAGATGGTTTATATATTTATATACACACATATTCAAGGCTCCCCAGTTTGTGGACATTCCTTTAGAGGAGGAGGACTCGTCTGACGAGGAGTACCGCCCTGATGAGGAGGAGGAGGATGAAACGGCTGAGGACGTAAGACAGAATTCTCTTTTGGAAAATGCATCGAATCTGTTAGATTTTATATACGTGTGTGTGTGTGTGTGTTTTGTAGACCCTTCTGGAAAGTGATTTGGAGAGTACAGCATCATCACCACGCGGCACACGACGATCCCTGAACAGATCCTTCAGCGAATGTGACGCGGAAAACAGCTGCAGCCCCAGACAAGTATCTCACACACACACACACACACGATCTCATTCACACATCCAGTCATGTGATATTCCATTAACTGATATATCAGAGTATTAACACGTATCATTTTATTTATTTCATCGTCTCCAGCCTTCATCATGGCGTTTTTTTTTTTTTTATCTCCTTGTATATGAATTTGAGTTAATAGCAGAATGTTTGCCCTTTTTTCCCCATAGAGCTTTCGCAGGTCACGTGCACACGTGCAGGTGGCAGTTGTACCCATGGGTCCCCCTCCACCCCCTCAGGGTCCGGAGCCACCACGTCTACAGGCAGAGTGCAGTTTTATGGAGAAACTCCATGCTGTGGATGAGGAGCTGGCTATCGGTTCTGACTGCATGACTGACGCCTACCAGGTAACTCCGATAACCACCCGGGAATTTATATCTCTATCTATTAATCTCTCTCTCTCTCTCTCTCTCTCTCTCTCTCTCTCTCTCTCTCTCTCTCTCTCTCTCTATCTCACTCTCTCTGTAT
>JAQMYF010000022.1:40505465-40507636 GCA_030014195.1 Neosilurus mollespiculum | reverse complement strand
CGCTCTCTCTCTCTCTCTCTCTCTCTCTCTCTCTCTCTCTCTCTCACTCTCTCTCTATCTATCTCTCTCTCTCTCTCTCTCTCTCTCTCTCTCTCTCACTCTCTCTTTCTCTCCCTTTATATTACCATCCCTCTCTCACTCCCTCTCTCTCTCTCTCTCTCTCTCTATTTTTAATTACCATCTCTCTCTCTCTCTCTCTCTCTCTCTCTCTCTCTCTCTCTCTCTTTCTTTCTTTATATTACATCTCTCTCTCTCTCTCTCTCTCTTTATCTTGCTTTCTCTCTCTCTCTCTCTCTCTCTCTCTCTCTCAGTCTCTTACCGGTAACGGAGATGAAGGTGAAGAGAGCCTGATGGCCTTCCGCACTCGTTCCAAACGGCCACTGAGAAACGTGCCTCTGGGTCGTTTAGAGGCGGAGCTTCGAGCTCCTGACATCACTCCAGATATGTACGAGTTTGGCTCCGCCCCTGAGGACAGGGAGTGGACGCGGTGGCTGCAGGGCCTCATGAACTCTGATGCAGAGAACGAAGGTACTCAGTCACCTGATAACACCAGTGAACTAATCTGTCCAATATTACCTTTTTTTACATATATATATATATATACTGTATATTTATAGTAAACATGTGTGTCTTTGGGTAGAGGAGGGTGATGATGACGACGATCCGGAGTACAACTTCCTGTCTGACATCGACGAACCGGACGTGGAAGATTACCGGAACGACAAGGCCGTGCGTATTACCAGTGAGTCCAGTCTGCAGTAAATCAGCTCAGCTAAAATTACAGTCATAAAACGGAGCACCCTGGCACGATCTTCTCATCTATTTCCTCGTTTATCTCCTGTATTCCAGAGAAGGAAGTGAATGACCTGATGGAGGAGCTGTTTGATGCTGTGAGAGAGGAATAAATACTCAGTGTTTTTGTGTTGTGTATTTGTCCCTGTCTCTGTAATGAGCTCTGTGGTCCGGTTCTATAGTTTCAGGGGGAATTAGGGGGGCAGGATGAGGAAGGGCAGGAGGAGGAGGAAAAGGAGGAAGAAGACAGTGTCCAGCAAGAGCCGCCCAGTATTCTGGAGACGATTCAGTAAGACTTTCAGTGATGCGCAGCATAAAGGGGCGTGGCGCTGATACGATATTAACATCAAAACCTGTTTCCTTATAAATACTGACGGTTTAAATAAAAGTGGCTTCTTATTGATGGAAATTTAAAAATAATTAAAAAAACCTTTCTCCAATAAATATAGGTGTGTGTGTGTGTGTGTGTGTGTGTGTGTGTGTGTGTGTGTGTGTGTGTGTGTGCAGGTATGAGGACCCTTTAGCGGATATTTTGAACCAGCGGTACCGCACAGTGAAGGAACAGTTGGATGCTATCCGTAAGCGAAAGGCTCTGTTGGAGAGTAAAGGCGTGCCGATTCCTGCTAGACGCCCCACCAGTTCTGCTTCCTTGTATCTAAGCCCCACCCAGAAGCTCCGCCTCCAGCAGCACATACAACAGGTAAGCAAATTCCTTCCAGTACGTTTCCAAAACTCTTCGTCCCAGACGTCGACGTGGAGGTCAATACACATTTAATAATAATTCAATTAGAGACAACGCAGTGGTTTTCCACGTTCGCGGAATATGGACAGAAAAAATGCGGAATCTAGTGTCCGGGTACGGTAACGGTAATCACTTTTCAACTACGTTAGGAGGATTCTGAGGCTCGTCTTCCCTAGCCTGTATATCGTGGGTGCCTATTGGCCTTCAGCAAATAGCTCTGCGGCTCGCACCGAGATCAGTACGTGCCTTGTCATCATGAATAAAGCTTTTCATTACTTAACTGCAGTATAACCGAATTCATGTTGGGTCAGTGTGATGTCACGTCCATGTTTTATTATAAGTTCCTGTGTAGTATATACTAAAACAGTTATTCGCCTCAGGCTCAGTGGATATCACTAAATATTCTACTCATCTTGTATGTTTACGTTTCAGCATGTGCAGCTCCTGACTCAGGTGAACATGTTGAGCAGGTCAGTGGACGCTCTTCAGGCCGAGGCGTGCACTGCTCGACAGTTCCTGGTGAGACCCCTTTTCGCTAAACCGCCCTCGTCCCAGTTAACATGCTGACTGAGCGCATCTTTTTTTTAATATTTTTTGAATAATTACTCGACATCTTTCTTGAGTCATGAACGACTAG
>JAQMYF010000022.1:40495465-40500465 GCA_030014195.1 Neosilurus mollespiculum | reverse complement strand
ACGATTTATCCGACGACGATCCCCAGAGAGACGTGAAAGACGTAGCCTTTGCGCAAGCGTATTTAGAGAAGGTATGTTAAATCAACGCACAGCGACGGCTCGATGATGTCATCGTGCTCTACGTTTTTTCTACAGCGTCACTGTAGTTGGCCTGGCTTTGCGTAGGTGTGCGAGGCTCTGCACGTGATCCCGGGGAAGGTGGAGGACTTCCTGAGTGCGCTGTACGAGTTTGAGAGTGACCCCGAATGCAGGACCGCAATGGAGCTCTTCGGGAGACTCAAACCCATATTAATCGACTGGCCTGAGCTGCTGCGGGACTTCGCCGCCTTCCTGCACCCAGAGCAAGCCCAGGAATGCGGCCTGGTCAGGGAAAATACATGCATGCCGACATTCTTTGTCTTAATGATCAGTGGCGCGGTAGAGCAGCGCTGTGGCGTTTACATTAAAGGGAATGATGTGGCTGATGTTTGCTTTCTGTCTCTAGCTGGAAGAGCAGCAAGCGTTTGAGAGGAGCCGGAGATTCCTGCGTCAGCTGGAGCGCACTTTCGGAGAGCACTCCACGCATTACAAGAGGGTGGTGCGCACCCTGCAGCAGGGCCTACCTAAAAGTCACAGAGGCTCAGAGGAGGTACTTTCCCATCCCAGTGCCCTGATGATAGGGCTGGACGATACATCGATAAATGATCATTTTCTGATATTGCTAGTCATGTTGTCAGAATACTGAATATCATTTATTTGGTGATTTAGCAGGAAAATGAACAGCATTTTGGCTCCCGCTGTGGGTTTGTCAGTGTAGTAACTTAGGAAGGACATAACACAGGAACACCAAATTTGGTGTATGGGCCCCCTTGGGTGCGTATATTGTAGTACTGTAAATGGGTCACCTTGTTTCGAGGTCACTTGTTTCTATATTCGGCTTGTTAGTGTGATAAACATGGAAGTAAATGACATAAGATCACCAATTTTGGAGGAGGGGTTCTCCTCAGGAAGGTCTTGGTTGGACTTGTATATGAGTCACCTTGACCTTGTTTCAAGGGCATAAGGACCCTTTTTCAATTTTTGGCTTGTCCAGGCTTGTCAGTGCGATATCTTTGGAAGGAAATGATATAAGATCACCAAATTTGGTGGATAGGTCTCCTTAGGAAGGTCTCATTTGGGGTGGAGAGGTCAACTTGGTGAATTTTTCTATATTGCATCTGTTTTAATTACAGTGGTTTAATCTGCTTGACCAAAGAGCAAAAATGAGGTTCTTACACTTTTTTGAGGAAGTGTACAAGAGCACGTGAACATTCCATGACTTCGGGTATCTCTACACGCACAAGCAGTCTGCATGTGCTGTCATTTTTTGTTTCTGAACATTATTTTCATAGCAATATATGTATATATATATATGTGTGTGTGTGTGTGTATCAATTTATATTCTAATAAATTACATTTTCATCAGATGAAAGCTCAGATAGCGCTGCTTTTCCGTGACCACGCCCACTTGCTAAAGGAGTACTGGGTGTTTTATGAGCAGCTCCACTCCACAGTGCAGCTGAGGTCCGATGATGAAGATGAGGAAGAGGAAGTGGCAGAGACTGACATGGCGGGCAGTGTGGGGGAAAATGCACAGCGACTCGAGAAAGCAGAAAAGCAAAAGACTCCAAGTCTCATGGAGGTGATGTATGAACCTTTCCAAAACCCTTACAAAATCCCCATCAGACTTTTACTTTAATATGTTCTGGACACCGTGAACGCTTCAGCTAGCACGTTTCGGCTAATGAGCTACATTTTAAGTGGAAAGCGTGTGAATGTTGTTCTTTCTTTCTCTCTCACTCAGAGTGCTCATGTAATAAACCCCAGTACAGAACGGCGTAGTGCAGGAACAGAGATGGAGGAAAAGAGTAGAGAAGAAGCTCCGCAGTCCTCCTTCAGTGCGTCTCAGAGTCCAGTCTGCGCCAAGAACAGTTCGCGCATGCCCACCGGAGAGAAAGTTGTGCTCTGGACAAGGTTCAGTTCAATTTCATCAACACAAAATCATGAAATCAATGAATTCAGCTTTTCTCTCGGGTGTAGATATATAATATGATATGATTTTTATTTTTTAACAGAGATGCGGATCGTGTGATACTCACTACATGTCAACAGAAGGGAGCCTGCCAAGGCACATTTACTTCTATTGCTGCTCAGCTGGGGAACAAAACAGCCACAGAGGTCAGTGGTTTTATTTGTTAGTGAAATTCAACTTGTAGATAGATAAATTTCAACTTCAACTCGTAGACAGATAAATTTTAAAGGAGTTTGTGTCATTATTCTTACCCAAATTTAGTTGCCAAAATGATCAAAATATGCCATAAATGTCCAAAACACTTGTCTATATTTGTTAAATAGCCTTGTAGCTAGTTGAGACTTGTTGAGCCCAGTACGGAGCGAATGGAAATGCATTTCAGCATTGACTTCTTGAAGTCTTGTTGGGCTGAACAGTTTTCAAAGATCACAGAGATTTCAAAGATAATGTATGAATGAAATTCATGAAAGCCAAATTTCAATCCATATGAATGATTGTCTTGTTTGAAAACCCCATCCATGATATTTAGGCTGCAATTGTATTCGTACAATCATGACGTCGCCCCTTTAAGTAGATTTTATTCATGTTATTCAGACAATTTATTATTTTTTTTTCCTTCTTCTTTTATTCCTAGGTTGGTGCACGCTTTCAGGACCTCATAAAACTCTTCCACAAATCCACGAAGCTGCATCACAGCAGCCACATGGACCCCGAGGGCCAGTTCCACCTGACCGAAGAGAAACCAGACTAGTGCACATCCGCAGTTCATATCAGATGTCCTAATATGTTGATTTGCGTTCAGCAAAGCTCAGAACACCAACTCACAAACCAGATAAACAAGTCTTAAAGGAGTCTTCTCTTAAATTTACATGAGTAGTTCAAAATATTTGGCCATGTAGGCAGTTACTACTGAAATATTTGTTTAAAAAAAAAAATTCTGTATACAAATTTATTTAACTTTTTATTATTTGGGAAAAAAAATTATGGTGGTGTTGTGGTTCGCACGTCCACCTCACAGCAAGAAGGTCCTGGGTTTGAGTCCTGGGGCTCGGCAAGGAGTTTGCTTGCTCTCCCGCTTGAGTGGGTTTCCTCTGTGTACTCCGGCTTCCTCCAACAGTCCAAAAACATGCATATTAGGCTAATTGGCTGTTTCAAATTGACTCTAGGTGTGAGTGTAAATGTGAATGGTTGCATGTTGGCCCTGCAAAGGACTGGCCAGCTGTTCAGGGTGTACCCCTCCTTCGTTCAGGCTTGGTTAAGATAGGCTTCAGCCTTACTGTGCCCCAAGTAAGGATGAAGCGTTCAGCGAATGAATAAATGAATGAATTATTTGAAGAAAACAAAAAATCAGTTTTTCAATATGTTCAGGGTTTCTTGGATTAAATATATACAGAGGGAAATTCTGTCTCTGATTTGGGCACGTGACAGCTGTTAAGGTTTTTGGGACGGCTTTAACCGACTGGAACGTTCTCAACAAGGACATGGTTGTCATGGAAGAGTATTTTTTGGAGTGGTGTTCATGAATATGTACTTTTCAATAGTTGTCCAGGGGCGCTAATCACAGTAGCACTAAGCGCGTCGTCGTGGGAATACACTTCAGACAGGAGATGCCAGTTCATCACAAAGTTCACACCTAGGCTTTATCCATTCATCCATACGCCAATCCATCTATCAGCATCCTTGTTGGAGGAAACCACAGAACCTGGAGAAGATTTATGGAATACCAGAATGGTGTAGTGATGGTTTAAGGTTGTATGAAGAGTCAGCTGGTCTGATGATATTAAATTGTAGACTGAATTGTACACTGCTGCTAATTTATATGAGAAAATACAAACCTTTACCAGAAGGGTTTCTCCAGGACACCGTAGTCACACATCCATGCCTTCAAAAATAAATAAATAAATCTTTGGATAATAATCCTGAGTGCGTAAATGGGTTGGTACTGTGCTGAAATAGAAATATGGGAGCTGTTTTATTTATATTTGTATTAATAGTACTAAATTAAATTAAGATTGTCGTGAAGGCACATACTGTGAAAATAAACCTGTAAAAAATGTCAGGATTTTTCTTTTTGCATGTTTTTACGTCAAATTGTGTTTGCATGATGAATTTTGTAAAATTAGAATAAAGAAAGAAAAAGAAAAGAAACAAATAAATACATTGATATAATGCTGAATTGTTCATGTGGTGCTTTAGGTTTAAGAGATGGGCCAATAAAACATGTTTATACATGATATGTAATGAGCCGCGAGATAATTGGATGGTTTTTTTTTTGATCGACGAAGAGTTGCACCAATCAGCGTCTTACATCTCACCTCTAGTGGTTCAGGTTGACCAATCACCACGCGCGCTTTGAGGCTTCTTTGTTTTGCTCCCGCCTCTGTCATGGCCGCCCTGCCTCAGGAGAGACCGAGTGAAAGAAACCCATAAAACAGCTCTGCCGTCGGTCTTTCCCGTTTATTTTCCCGTTGTACTTTATTCCACGGGTGCTGTGTAACTCTCATGGCTGGTCTGGTGCTGGGCTGGGTTCTCTCGGCTGTCTGGAGCTGTGTCCTGGCCGGGCGCAGTGATGTGATGGAGCTGAAGGACTTGGATTTTGACTACACAGCCGCCGAGCAGGAGACCATGCTGGTCAAGTTTTATGCTCCCTGGTAAAAAACAAAAAAATCAAAAAAACAAAACGCATTCTTTTATATTCCTGACATTGTTTTTGCTTTGTTTTGTGGCTAGTCATAAAATAAACGTTTCCTTTACTGGGATAGTTGCTAATGAGCTGTCCATGGTATCTGCACCACTGATGGTGTGTAAACAAGAGAAGGTGGGATTTGGGTCCAGGGTTTATTATACACCATGTTTTATTCATGCGCTTAATGCTAATTAGGGTCACGGGGAGGCTGGTGCCCATCTCAGCCGACTCTGGGCGAGGGCAGGGTACACCCTGGACAGCTCG
>JAQMYF010000022.1:40458325-40484829 GCA_030014195.1 Neosilurus mollespiculum | reverse complement strand
AGATGGGCGCCAGCCTCCCCGCAACCCTAATTAGGAATAAGCGGTTCAGAAAATGAATGAATGATGAATAAATGCGGCGTGCGTCATCGCCTTCAGTGCCGTTTTTACGTTGTCGGAGACGTTTTCCGAGGTTTTGAGTCTGTCTTTCAAAAAAATTAAAAATGAAATGATGCGCCGCCAATTTCCGGGTCAGGCGCTGATGAGAACCCGGGAATGTATTTTTTTTACCCAGCCTTATGGCTGCCAGTTTAACTCAAAGTGGATAGAAAGTAAAAAAAACACAAAATGTATATCATGCAAGCTGAAAGTGAGGACCGCATTCATACACACTTACTGTAAGTGTATAAGTGTAAAGGTACAAACACACGATACCGATCAAAATCCCGATTTTGAGCTTATTATATTCCAACGTTAGTCTGATGTACACTGATGTTTTCTGATGTGTATTGTTGCTCTCTGGGGGGGGCAGTGGTGGCTCAGTGGATAAAGCTCTGGTTTACTGACCTGAAGATTGGTGGTTCAAGCCCCAGGACTACCAAGGTGCCACTCTTGGACCCTTGAGCAAGGCCCTTAACCCTCAATTGCTCAGTTGTAAAAAAAAAAAAAAAGATAAAAATGTAAGTCACTCTGAATGAGGGCGTCTACCAAATATCATAATTATAAGTGTAAATGTCTCTGATTTCCTTGTGAAGTACCATCGGAATATGATCGTGACAAACGGGATCAGGATCAGTACCGTGTGAGTGCACCTTACGGTTTTTGTGAGTGTGTGTGTGGATAACATGCTTTGTTTGGGTACTAGGGGGGTCGTGAGGTGAAAGACTTCGTCAGCTTCTTGAAAAGGGAAGCGACAAACCCCTTGGTGCTTCAGGGCATGAAGGAAGAACTGTAAGCTATCATGAATGCAAAGAAGAACTGTGGTCTGTTTTAAATGTCTCATTTGTTTGATTGTGTTAGAATGAAGGTCACTGGGTCCTCCAGAGGGTCTGCTGTACATATTACTTAGGAAAGAGGAGAGAGAATCTTTAATCTGGTGATGGTGTGGATCACGGGTGTCAAACTCATTTTCACTGAGGGCCACATCACAAAATTTCTAGGTCACGAAGAGCCAAATAATCACTGAACGGCCATTTCAGAAACGTCATGAAACGAGATCTGAATGGCAAAATGATAACTTTAGGTATTTGTTCTTTTTTCACTTGCATCTTTTGACAACGCGTGACAGCGATTAGCTAGCATGCAATCTTTCTTGAGTTATGATTGACTAGCTGTTTATTTAAAATTGGCTTGCTGCCCCCTAATGGAAGGATGATGAATTAGGTTTCATGGTAATGGTCGATGCAAAGAATGTACGATAATCATATTCTTTAAAAGCTCTCGCAGGCCACATAAAATGAGTAGGCGGGCCAGATTTGGCCCACGGGCCTTGAGTTTGGCACCGATGGTGTACATGGGAAGCACTAGAATGTTTATTTCATATCTAAGAGTAAGTTCTCAAGAAGCGATCAAAGCAACTTGGTGTGTAAACGTGGCATTCTGGGAAAAAACCTTCATAGGGTGACATTTTCAGCTATATAAAGTTTTTCTGAACCAAAATACAAGTTTCGTACCTAGAACAAAATTTATACAACACTTTGGCCGTCATGTTATTATAGAAAACTAATAAAGGAGCGAGTGCGTGGCGTGGCGAGGCTAGGTCCGATGCGAATTATTAGTCATCATCATCTTCCGCTTGATCCGGGATGAGGTCACGGGGGCAGCAGTCTAAGCAGTGAGGTTAATTTTTAGTCCAACATTGATTTCGTTTAACTGAAATAAAAATTATTTCGCAAACCTACCGGTAAGGCCATTCCTTTTATTCCTTGTTTTCGTGGATCCGCCAATGTTAATATTCGTGATTTGTAAAAAATGAATAAATAAATAAATCTAAGTGGGGGGGGAAATGTCTTTTTTAATTCCCGTGGTCTTCACTTGTTGAGTGCGCAATGAATTTTAAAACTGGAACTTTTTTTAGCGCCAAGCCGGTCCTTTCTTCGCCCTGTCATGGCAGCTATTGTAACTATTGTGATGGGAAGTGTCTCCACACACAGCCTCGGTTCCGAATCCAGTGATCTACACAGTGTGTACGCGTACAAACATCTGGCACTCAACACTATCGGAGGTGCTGCTATCGACACGTGTGACAGAACTGGTCAGTACGTGCGTTTGTTTTGTTTGTTTTCGTTTTTGAAAGTCGAGGCTTCAGATTCGATTCTACATGCAGGTGGCAGCAGCATCGAAAGCTACCTGGGGGTCCAGTCACTTTTAATGCCACCATCAGAGGCGAGGTGGAAGAGGAGGTGTATGGGAGTATTTTAGGGCTACCTCCTTTTGGAATGTTATGATTAACGTTGGGACAGTATGGGTCTCTGGTCTGTTTGAACAGAACATACAGAGGATGAAAAGTACTACATGTCCACCATCAGCTCAGGACAGAACACTGTATTCAAATTATTAAATGTTTCAATCAAAGCACTAGTTCAGGCTTTTTTTCAGAACACAAGAAAGGGCCAAATATAAATATTTATATTACCCTAAATCCGCCAAACGAGGAATAAAAAAAAAAAGAATGGCTTAATTCTTCATCAACTCCATGATGAGTAAAAGCGAGATACTTAATTTCTTTAGTGTTATGGGGGATTTAGTTCTCAAAAATGTCCCGACCTTAACTCTGACCGTAAAATTCTGTGGACTGCCCCGTTAAGTTTCCAAAAAAAAAAAAAAAAAAAACCCTAGCCTGCCATTTATTTATTTATAAACTTAGCCAAATAAATTACTGACATAAAAAACAGTCTCTGCAAGACAGGGTAACCGCAACAGCCAAGGAGAGCCAATTACTGCGGGCTACACGGCAGCTACACGGCAGTTTTCTTAAAGACTCTGTCAGGTTTCATCGGGATTGATTATACGCTGGATGGATTTTCCCAGAATGCCACACAAATACATTTCAGTTCACCTAAGCATTTTTGTGAAAAGCTTTTTATAGATGGGACGAACTTTCGGAGGTCCCTGTGGCCTTCTGTTGTTCCGCTAACGCTTTGTATTTGTCTCATCTCCTGCTGTATTCTTTTACCAAGTATCCGTCCTTGAGTCCACGCCTACTGACTGCACATTTGGCCATACTGTACATCTATTTATGTCTTTTTTTTTTATATATAAAGTGTATTTCTCTGTGATTTCTCCTGATTAAATTAATGTAATTATCCTCCTGTCTATCTGTCTGCCTTCCTGTATTGTTTTACCGAGGCACAATATGTTTATAGGCAAAAGAAGTGCTACAGTGTGTGACATATTGGAGGATCGACTGGCAAAAGTTAAGTTTATCATATAATCTATAATATATTTATAATCATAAAAAAACTGAGTTTTCAGAACCTTACAAGAAGCTGTTTACATGATCATGGGGAGCAGGTCCAGTCTCACATTTTTTTTGCACATCCAGGTTCCTACAGAACCGTACAGGCTTTAAATTTCACTTAGTTGCAATCTTTATGGAGTATTTTTTTTACTTACTAACAATTGGTTAACAAATTCACAGCTTTTGTTAAAACTTTTATACACTTATATACTACATTCGTAAATAACAATGTATGACTTAATGTTTGTGGATCAACAAGTTGCTGAAAATGAAGATGTAAATCCGTCACGTTTTTGTTCCCAATTAAAAATGACCTAAATTGCTACTTTGACCCAAAATGGCCAAAATTATGATTATTTTTTTTTTAACTGTTTGAAATAGTTCTATTTTCGAATTATTTCTGAAACATCAGAGTTTAATACGTGTTAAATGTAAGAAAATGTAAGACTGGTCATTTAAGGGTGTATTGTAAAGCTTCAGTCACTTTAGCCTCGACAGTCACCTCATTTCTCTATTTAAAAAAACAAAACAAAAAAAACCCACACCCAACCCTGCTGCATTTGGGTTTTCAAAAAGTAAATACTTTCTTTTTTTTTTTTAAATCTGACAGTAGTAATACAACACTGTTAACAAGCTCTCCTACAACAGCTCTCTCCTCATATTTAAACACTTCATAGCCAGAGAAAGCCACAAACCCTGGTTCATTTTCCCTGATGAGTAATCAAGCTAGGTTTTGGAGATGCTCTTAAAGTGCTTTCGGTAACAGTAGGTTACCGTCGGTTGTAGGTTTACCCACTCATGGTACTTTGGCTCAGACATTTTAAAACCCTTCATTGAATTTTACTGGGTGGATCAGTGAACAATAAATAAATAAATGCCTTATTTACGCATACTCGTGCACAGTACACTCAAATGAAAGCATTTAACAGCATGAGATCACATTCTCTTTATTTAATTTAAAAAAAAAAAAAAAAAAAAAAAAAAAAAATCATATAATATGGACAATTCAAATCCACAGAACTGTGGAAATCCTAAAACTGTTATTTCTGGCTACAGGAGCCATAAACAGACACGTCATTAAAACAAACGAATTTCTCTTTTAAAAATGAGGTAAAGGACACTGGGCCAGGGAGCAGCATCCAGAAAACACAAGACCTAATACAGGAAATGATAAATGTGTGTGTGTGTGTGTGTGTGTGTGTGTGTGTGTGTGTGAGAATAGATTCAAGTCCATTCAAGTTCATGATTCCAAATAACTTAGAGGTGAAGCTGCTTAGGTGGAACACAGCTAAAGAGCATCTCTACTGCTTCTGGTCCTGTTTGAGGTGCTAGTATAAATTTCTACAAAAATAAAATAAAAAAATAAAAAAAAAAAAAGATGCAAAAATTCAAAGGGGGGGAAAGGGGGTGGGGGTGGAGAGATGAGGAAAGGATCTGTCGTACATTTCAATGAGCAAATGTAATGCAAAAACAAACAGACAAAAAAATAAAATAAAAAAACTTTATACCACCCATTAAGTATACAAATAGTAAAAGGAGTCTTAGAAAATAATTTACAGTCTTTAGCTTGAAGGCTAACATCACGCACGTTCATGCATCCGTATGGACTCGGGTGCTCAGGTTGTTTTCTGCTCTTCTTTTGGCCTTCAGAAACACAAAGAGACACAAATTAAAATTCATTCAGCAGACAGATGGGGGGTAAGTGCTATATTTACATGACGCATGCTAGACTCTGTTCCTTATAATGTTCCTCTACATATTAAACTGGGCCTGTTTTATTGTGTCAAAAAATAATGGAGGGACAGAGGGGTTTGGGGGCGGGGTTTAGATAAAGAGTATTTCGACCACATGCCACAGAACTGAGTCAAAGAATTGTTCAAGCCAGTCGTTTCAATTGGTCCCCATCGTTTCCTTGATATCACGATTGTTGTCTGCTGCTTTGCTATTTAAAGGGAACCTGTAGTGAATTAGTGTCACTGGCTCTTTAAAACAATCACGTATGTCATCAGCGGTTCCTTCTGGCAACATCAGTCCACGCCCAATTTTAAAGTACGTGTGAGTGTTACGACTTCAGGCATGCTCAGAGACATGTTGCCTTTCTGATTGGATGTTCCAGCCTGGTAGTGACGCGATCTCGTTGGATTGTCTGACCTCGTTCATCATAACACATTATGGTCCAGTGCTGAGCTGCACAAACAAGCAGCGCCGAAATCGCGGAAAACATTTATTTTTGTTCCTAAACCAACCGGTGACAGGAAACACAAGTCGGCAAAACGTTAGCTGCGTGGACCGTTTTGGATTCACCATCACGCGGATCTCTGGCGGCGTTCTCGTCCTCAGAGTCACTAGAATGTGACGTCTTGCTGTCTCCACAAGAGACTCCTCCCACTCTGGTTCAAACAGGTAACCATTCACACCCAGACACATGCCTACTAACCATTGGTTCAGCCCCCACGAGGATATAATGGCCAGTTTTGTGCTTTTTATTATTTATGTTAAAATAAGCATCGCTTAAACACATCACATACACAGAAATGATGCTGTAAGGATGACCATGTGATAACAATCGACATTCTGAATATTTAACAGAGCCGTGTTATTTATTTGAACTCACCCTTTTGTATCCATTTTCTCTTCCGGAGTTTTCTCCTCCTCCTTCACATCTGCATGAGTGCAAAACAGTAATGTTCATGAATTGTGTTCACTCATCTATATTTAATTCAGTGGGAAGAAAACCACGTAAGAACCAAAAGTCGAGTTTAGGATTAAACCGGGGACCCTGAAGATGTGAAGTAGCAAAACACTAACTAACTGCGGTACCATCATGACACATTATCCGCTGAATTTGGATAAATATCATCATCATTCCTCCAGAAATGAACAGGCAGCTGCAGGACGGCTTCGTCTCATTAATCTCACTACAGAATAAACACACTGTAATATCCAAGTGTAAGGATTCCACTCGAACACAGAATAAGCTTCAATCACTGTCAGAACTTCCTGCACAGTTTAACAAGAACTGTGTGTCTCAGTCCGCCTAACATAAGATCACTACAGACCTCAAACTGACAGGCCGCAAACTGATCTTTCTGGGCATCCTTTTTTTTTTTTTTTTTTTGGGAAATTCGCGTTTGCGAATGAATGTTTTGTGGCTTAAATACGCACATGTATATTGCGCCAAAGTCGTAAGACGGTCGCGCGACAATTTGTGATTGGTTTGACACAAATCTGCTGTAAATCAGTAGCGTTATTAGCAGGAATAAAATACGAATGGCGACAAGCCATACAGAATGAGACGGACGCCGGCAACTCTCAAACTTGCCTTCCATGCAAAACGAATAACTTGCAAGCATACGACAACTCTGCGATCCTCTCACGACACGTGCCGAGACTCTTCTCAAACCGTGTTTGAAATATTTAGCGATAAGCGATACTGAACCGGGCGACCAAAATGCAATGCCGCGCAACAAACATGAGAACATTCTGAGAATGAAACACCACAGCTGTGTGTGATCACCCCCCCTAACTTCCGAATGCTGAAGAGGCGTTAGCTGTACACATGTACTCACCTTTCTTCTCTTCTCCGTCTTTCTCCTCCTCCGTCTTCACTCTTTTAGCCTTCTTGTAGTTGGCGGCGTTTCTGCGGCCGCCTTGTCCTTCATCCTCGGAATCGGAAAACTCTTCGTCACAGGCTATTCGTTTATCGTGTGCACGGACTGGTAAAGAAACACATGGTGTTTTTATTTAAAAAATTTAAAAACCGAACAGAAGTATTAGCCACAGCTGCTCGTGTACAGTAGTGTGGAGAACAGCAGTGCTTTGCAACATAAAATTAGAAACACAGCGAGAAGTGAGGATGTGATCAGTTTTCTCCTTTGAAGTCACTGCAGCAGCTTGGTTTACTGCAGAGCACGTCTTCCCTCAGGCAACAGGAAACATTCATCACGCTTGGCTTTAGGTCTTTAAGCTTATCTTAAACAAGATAATGGAGATAATCCTGCTGTTGGTGTCGTTCCTCTAAATTTCATGGAGAAATAAGTGATTTCTAAGCAGCTCATACTGAAAGACTCTGACATCAGGAGCTGAGTTGCTAGCTGACATCCTTTATTGGCTAAATCTTAATAGAGCTTCGGGTCAGTGCGTGCACCCGGTGTCGCCTCGCCGCAGACGGACCGTAACATGCAATGCATCTGCCCCTTCAAAATCCCTGTACCCAATCCATTATGTGTACCATGAACCTCTGAGCCTCAAATAATCAACACAGATTTCGTTATATTGGTGTCCATCATTAAAATACGTTGGACATGCAAATTATAGGACTGGATTGAAGAAAATAAATATTCGGGAATCAAACCCACTTCTCTAAACGTTAGGCCATGGCTTCCCCTTTTACAACTTCTGTTTGCTGTGTATTAAATATTATATCAAATTAAACTCTAATTCCTTTTTTTTTGGATTTTCCCCCATTTTTCTCCCTAATTTAGTCGTATCCAATTCCCACCCATTAACTTTTTGCCCTCCCTATCACACATCCACCACCAACCAGGGAGGGGCGCAAGCACACGCCCCCTCCGTGACATGCGATGCTACTGCCCGCCTCTTTTCGAACTGCTGTGCATGCGTATTTGGGGGCGGCCTAACACGCTCGGAGGGAAAGCGCTATCCGCCCCCTTGTACAAATGAGCTCACAGACGCCCATGATTGGCTGGTGATCGCTGTGAGTGACAGGGAAGTGAGCGTATGCCATCCCTCCCTCCCTCCCATGAGAGCTCGGCCAATTAGCTCCCATGGACTCCCGGTCACGGATGGCTGTGGCATCAATCAGGATTCGAACTTGCGATATCTGGGTTGATAGTCGCGCACCTTGTCGCTGCGCCACTCGGGAGCCCTATTAAACTAATTCCAGCGGACCACAATGGACGAATTTGTGCTACCAGCCTCACGCTGTCTTACCAGGCATGTTACCTTTAGATTCTGTAAACCCACAGAGTGCCTGATAGGATACTCACTGGGGATGCGTTTGTCTGGGTCGTCCTCTTCGTCCCCGCTGTCCTCCTGCACCGCGTCCTCTGGGATCGCCTGCATCTGCACCCCGGGAGCGTGGGGCAGCATACGCAAGTTCTCAAACAGACGCTGCCTAAACACCGAAAACGGAACACATCAGACGCAGCACTGAGATCACAGAGATCCTCCAGGTGGACACTGCATTCCTCAAAATCATTGCTGTGTACAAACCACCAGCAACCCCTTTTACATGGCCACACACAGCCCGTCTCAGCAGTAAGGCAAGCCTCACTGTTGGGGACTTTCACAGACAAAGTACCCCCAGCGGTTACAGCCACACAAGCAGCGATGGAGAAGCAGTGGAAGACTGGGCTGCTACAAAGGACCTTACAGTAATCCATGATGTTAAAGACAATGTGAAAAAGTGTCACTGCCCAGAAGAGCTGCCGTATCTCCTAACCAAGTGGCACACCAGCTGCTTCTTAACGGTAAACCACTCGATAAAGTGAGGGGACATGTAAAGAAAATGAAACAGGACATGGACCGTATCAGGCAGTGACGAAGATCTGGAACTGTTTACGCCAGAAGACCTTAAACACGGATATGCCACACCTGAAACATGGAAAGGTGTTTGGTGAAGATGGGATAAGTACAGAAAGGGTATCGCAATTTGGTGAAAAAGCTAAAACATGGCCTCTATCTCTGATCAACCCTGCGTATCATCCCTAAAAATCCTGAAGATCTGGAGAAGAGCCAGAGTGGTGGCTCTACTTAAACCAGGGAAAGACCCAACAAAAAGGTGTAGACCATTTTCCCTACTTTGCTTTCTTTACAAACTCTATGAACGTATCATCCTGACACGCACGCATGGAAAAGTCGAAGAACATCTGTTGCCAACCGGCGATTTTTTGTGGAAATTGATGGGAAGAAAAGTAGATGACATGTCCAGAAAAACGGACTCCCACAGGGCTCTGTGTTGGCTCCGGTTTTATTTAACATCTAACCAAAACATCCGTAGGTACATGTACGCAGATGACCTGTGTTTTCTAATTCCTTCACCGAGATTGAGGCACGGCCATCGCATGACTCGACTATCCCTTCCACTTACTATAAAAAGATGGCACCTTAATGCAAACCCCAGTAAAACCTAGCTGTGGGCATTTCATCTAAACAACCACAAGGCTAACAGAAAGCTCAGAATAAGACGGGGAAACGCTGAACTGGAACACCAGTCTACATCTTATCCAGTCTACCTAGGTACCACTTTAGACAGAACCCTCTCTTTCAAAGAACGTGCAGATAAACTTAAAGGCAAACTTGCCACCACAAGCTGTGGATCGGACCCAAACACTAGCACTGTGCTATTCCACAGCTGAGTACTGGGCCAGATCACGTCATGCATATAAAGTCCCGAATAATCCGTGGCACCTTAAAAACAACACCCCTGCCAGCACTACATAGACTGTCTGGTATTCCACCACCACACATCAGACAAGAGGCTATCACGAAGACCGAACGGTACAAACAAATGATCCCCGGCACTCACTTTATGGCCATCAAGAAGTGAGACGAAGACAGAAGTCCCGACAAAGCCTGATCGCTACGGAGGGACTGGAGCCAGGCCGAGCTGCAGCATATAGGATGGGACGCTGGAAGAAAACCGAGAGCCAGCAATATAACGAGGCCCTGCCAAGCCCAGCTGAATCCCTGCCCAGTGGATCAAACCTATGCAGGAAAGGCTGGGTAACCCTAAATGGGGCAAAAATGGGGGAAAGCAGACAACCTCCACAAATGGGGCATCTCCACCAACCCTGAATACCTGTGTGGAGAAATACAGACCACAAACCAGACACTCCAGGAATGTCCGATGGGTCCCCCCACCGCTCCGACCAAGATCTCAGGGAAGCAAGCGGAACAGCCATCCATTGGGTGCATCAAGATATGATGATGAACACAGACAGAGACCAAAACCGGGATACAAACCCCAGAGAACAAATAAACCATGATACACACACACACACTCTTTCACTCACTTGATCTTTTCTAGGTAGTCGTTGGTGTTCTGGTTGGTCATGTTGGAGGGACTGATGTGGAGCTTGAAGTCGGGTCCAAAATACTCAAAGTAATCGTTGTATGGAAGCTCTGAAAATCAGGAAAGAAGGGGATAATAAAGCAACCCACTGATCTGATTTACTGACACCAGACAATGTAAAAACGCAGATCTATTCAACACTTTCAGGCAAACTGGCTGTTCCAAATTGACCCCGGGTGTCAATGTGAGTGTTAATGGATGCTTGATTTGCCCAGGGATGCTCTGGTGAGCCTTTCAGGGTGCACCCCACCTTCGCACATTGTCGGCTGTGATAGGCATCAGCCTCCCCGCCACCCTAGTCCTAGATTAAATGGTTCAGCAAATGAGTGATTGTTACTTGTTTGCTGCTTATTCCTAGTTAAAAGGTGCCAGAGAACAGTCGAAACGTTTAGGTAATGGGTCAGGGGTCATGTTTAACACTCTAAATGGTGTGAGCAGTTTAATCACTGTGGTAGTTTCATGACCTCCCCAAGCCGCACCCCACATCTCGCTCGAAGTCAGCTGGGACTGGCTCTAGTTCACCTGCAATCCTGATAAGTGTTACACACACATACAATGTACGGTGAGATGGAATCTCTATCAGCTAATTAGGAAATACTCGTCAAAGCAACTTAGCCACTCCCACAGCCCCCTAAATCAAAAGCCAGCTTAAAAGGTCCAAGTCATTATCGCAGTAATAATCAAATAACTGATGTATAGTTTCATTAACCCGCTAACATCATCTCAAGCTCCACTGGGATACAAGCATGCCGGGCTCTTACATACTTAAAATCCAGCAGAGTGACATTAATTAAAAAAACTTGCCATTAGGAATAGTGCTGTCGAGGGCGACGGCTGTCTCATAGGTCCAGCAGCGAGCTACGTTCCTGATGGTGTAGCCTCCTCCACCCAGCATGAGCAAGGGCAGGTTAAAACTCTTCATGTACTCCACACACTTGGCGTGACCTGAACAACACACGGGCTCACCGTTAACACGCACAGATGTTAAATTACACAGAAATTCTTAACAGTACATGGATAAGTTCCGGAAGGAACCTTTGATGGTGAGGTTGAAGCAGCCCAGCCTGTCCCCAGACAGAGAGTCAGCGCCGCATTGAAGAACTACAGCACTTGGCTGGTACATCTCCATCACTTTGGCCATGATCTGAGAACACCACGAATATGCAAATCAGATAAGCAGGGTCTAAAGTCGAAAAGTGATTACACGCAGGTCTCTTGAAATCTCTCACCGGTTTGAATATGGCTTCATAGGACTCGTCATCGATCCCATCCCTGAGTGGGTAGTTCACAGCGTAGTATTTACCCTTTCCAGCACCGATGTCCTGCAAGAAACTGCACATTAGTCTCAGTGATCTCAATGGTAGTGTTAACATACCAAAACTACTGTCCCTTCAACATCACCTCCCAAGGGTTTGCTTCCTCTTATACCAGGCTGGTGAGATGGAGTGTAAAAAGCCATCGTCATATTTTGGACGGTTAATCACTGATTCCGCTGTAGCTAGACGCAACCGGCATTACCACCACCTTGATTTTCCTCCCATGGCCGATCCCCACGCATCAGATATCTCATCCCAATAACACGACAGGTACCGAGCAGGGAAGGTGACAGTTACCATGTTCTTCTTCCAAGGTCGGTAATGCAGATCAAACTCATTTTCCAAACCGCTGTTCATGCAGCACCAACAATGTCGTAACACTCTTTTAACAAAAAAAAAAAAAAAGACATTCGCCAACTATCGCACGCACAAGCTCAGGCGCCCACGATTGGCTGGTGTCACTGTCACAGAAGAGTCCACACAACGTCTCTCTCACTCTGAACACCCGACCAATTACGGCCTTCTTGGACTCCCAGCCACGAACAGCTGTGGGACTCAGGCACTGGGAGATAAACTCATGACCGCTACATGAGAGGGTGGACGTTTTATTGCAGCGCCATTAACCACGCTTAATTACGTTTTTTTTAAATTAACTGTTAATTTAACAATGTCAGCAAAATTAAAATAACTGTAATTAAACCCAAGTTGTTGGCTGTAACTAAGCTCGTAATAGTCAGGCTGATGAACACCACGGCATTTAATTTTTTTTTATGAATATAACCCTGGGGCACGATGTCCGCGATTTAAAAAAAGCCTGGAGCTGCACGATTTATGAGCACGACTGGAGCATAAAAAAGAAGCAGGGTGCATCCAAGAGATGAAACTTGAAGGAATCGTAGGAAAGATCCCCTACGATGGCACATCAAGGTCTGTTACGTTCAGCTAAGGTCTACTTCGACTGGTGCCAAATCTGAATAGAAAACTTCACCATGATCAGCACGAGTCCACCAAGCTTCCTCAAGATCATCACGATTCGATCCCACAATCCCCCCCTCCTCAAAATCCCCTCAAATCGGAGATATCGTGATCGGTCGTGATTACAGACACTTGTCACTTTGCACACAGACAATATTACTTTTGTCATATCACCACTGCATTTATATATTTTTGTATCATATATTTTATTTTTTTCCCCATTTTTATATTGACCTTAACTATAAAATCCTTTAAATAGTTTGTTATTTTCTTCTAGTTAATTCTTCACATTTTACTACAGCATCCTAAGAATTTCACCACATATTGTACTGTGTATGATTTTGTATGTGACAAAAAAATAGAATTTGGTGCCCCAGTGTAAACCCAGGGTTAATCCCTGATCAGGTTTTAAGGGGGAAGGTTTATCCCGCTTGACAGAACAGTAAAGGGGAAATACAAAATGTGGTTTATAAAGGACAGAAAACCAGAAGAAGGAAATAAATAAATAAAAAAGAAAAATAAAAGGACATTACGAGATGCGGTACACTTTATATTTGTCAATCGTTAAGCTGCAGACTGCAGATTTACTGAGAGACTTAAGAGTAAATCCTCTTAAATCAGATCACGCTAGTTAGAATCCTGATATTACGTTCAATCATCACATGACTATCACATACCACAGCAGCCAACAGTTATGATCATTCAGAACTCTCAAGCAAATCACTCATTGTCCAAACCACTTTATCTACTACGGTGGCGCAAAGACTGGAGCCTATTTCAACCGACAGTGGGTGAAGGTGGGGTACACCATGAACAGCTCGCAGGATCACTGCAGCACCAACACACACAACCATTTACCCTCGAGCGGCAATTTGGAACCGCCAAATTAGCCTAACATGCAAGGCTTTGGACTACGGGAGAAAACTGGAACGCCGTCTCGAACCCAGGACTTGCCGTGAGGTGGACGCGCTAACCTCTACGCCATCGTGCCGCCCCTAATCGTTCATTCGTTTCTGATGATTAATACAAAACAAAAGCATCAGAACATCTGGTCCTTTTATTAAACAATAGATTCACTAACGGTTACAAAGCTCTCGCACTGGAGACAGACACCATATCGATAATTTCATGCTTTAACATATTTTTAGACTTATAGTGAATGGAGTGTCCAGTGCGCAAATCCTCCTAAATTAGGTGTTACTACAGAAAAAAAAACAAAACAAAACATTACACTGAGTGCATTGGTGCAAAGTTAGCTTACAGCCAAGAGGATTCAGGATCAAATGTAGCATTGAAGGGTGAAAATATTCCCACACCTTTAAAATTTAAACTTACTCGGAGGTCACCGGTGCCTGGAAAGTACTCTCCATACTTATGGAAAGAGACAGTCATGACACGGTCTGTGGTGTAGAAGGCCTCCTCTACTCCGTCACCGTGGTGGATGTCAATATCGATATACAGAACTCTTTGATGGTACCTGGAAAATAAATAAATAAACAAAATATATCAGTTCCTAGCTAGACTACAATGGCTATTAATTTGGGCAGTGAGATTAAACTCTAAACTTTTTTTGCTAAAAGGTTCTTAAGAGCACATCAGTGATTTCTGCGAGTCATGATGGTGACGCTGTATCACTCCCCTATTAATTAACACCACCAAACATGGAATAATTGTACTACATTCTACTTCCACACTGTACAAAACTAAACGACAGCCTGACTAATCAGCAGGGTTTCTGCTCCTCATTAAAAAGAGCTGCAAGTGATAATGTTCACGGCCATCGGCAAGTGTGAAGTGAACCCGTGATCCTGAACAGAGGACGCACTTGAGCAGCTCCAGGATGGCCAGGACGATGTCGTTGACATAACAGAAACCAGACGCCTCCGACTTCTTGGCATGATGAAGGCCGCCCGCCCAGTTAATGGCGATGTCTGTCTGCTGCTTGTTCAGTTTCACGGCGCCCGCTGGACACAAACACACGCTTTAATCATCTGCATTGAGTTTGTCACGGACTACAAGCCAGAAAGAAGTTACCTGTTAAAGGGTTACCACAATAGAGGTGCGATAGAAAAGAGACTGGCGCGAACCGATTCTTTCTGCGATATTTGAAATTCGTGTCAAGACGTTTTGCGACTTCACACGGAAGTGAATATTTTGTGGCTTAAAGGCGTATGTTGCGCAAATGTTGAACGCCAATTTGCAGATGTTTGGCGGAAAAGAAAAAGTGAACCTCGTGTCGTAAATCAGCCGCGTTTTGTTCTCAAAACCATTCGCTTTTTATCTGCGCATTATTAGAGAGAACAAAACGCGAATAAAATATGAATGATGACAAAATACATGGAATATGACGGACGCAAGCAACTTTTCAAACTTTCCGTGTGGAAGTCTCCAACTTGTCACTCTTCCTTGCGAACAAAAAAACAAATAATCTGCGAGCAAAACAAAAATTTGCGACATTCTTACAACATGTGTGGGACTGTTTGAGAAGATTTTGAGACTACTCAGCATCAGAGCCTCGTTTTGTGACGTTTGTAGAATTTTCAAATGTCTTTGAAATGCTTTGCGACGAGCTCATAAACCAGGCAACCAAAACACGATGCCGCGAATGACACGAGAACATGAGAACATTATGAGAATGAAAAGCGACTGCTGCAAATTGCCATTCGCATCAGTAACTTTTCTATCGCACCTCTAATGTGATCACCCCCTTAGGAGTCTGGTTAAAAAACCTAACAACTGGACAAAAGCACTTACCGACAGAGCCGCCTGTTGAAAGCTGACAGAACTCGAACAGGCCGTCGAACACGGGGCAATCTTCACCCACGTTAACTGAGTAACAGATATAAACGAGCACATTACTAGTGAAAGGATCAGTGCAAAGGGAGTGAGGCGCATTATCGTCTCCTGACATGTTTCGGGCCTGTTTGTAATAAATATCCATCTTTTTTTTCTTCTTCTATACACTAATGACTTTCGCTCTGGTAATTGGCGTACAAGACTGATAATTAGTCACAAGCATCATCATGAAAAACCCATCATGTTCACTCGGAGCTTACACACCAACACCTCATTAACCATCACTCCAATTTCACACTAAGCATTAGCCATATATAAGAGAAAAAAAATCCTGCCCAGAGTTTTATCATGACCTGATTTGTTCACAGATTTGCAGTAATCAGTGAGGCAGAGCAGCAATTCGGCCGTATGTATATTCGCACAATAGCAGCGCTCCTATTACGAATGGATTTACTACTGCATGTCGCGTGGAAAAGGATTCCTTCATACGGCTGCGTTATTCAAAAGAGGCCATGCTGCTGTGATTTAACTTCAACAGCAAGACGAAGGGTGTTTCAGTTTAGATAACTTGTGTTGCTGTCAAATAACCAGCACTGACCAAATACGGCAGTAATTAACACTAATGTGTGTACTGTTAGATCTGTGTACAGGCATATTCCACCACCAGCTCTCCCATTCACAAGGGGGCAGCCGTGGCCTAACGGTTAGGGAAGCGGGTCTTGGACCGAAAGTTCGGAAGTGCCCTTGAGCAAGGTACCTTGCCCCAGACTGCTCTCTGGGTACCCCAATGTGTGGCATGACAAAGTGTGTGTGCGCTCACTTTGGAGTGGTTAAATGCAGAGGCGATAATTTAAGTAAACTAAACTCAATACCAGTTCATTGATCCACCAAACCTCTTACACAAACTAGGGTCGCAGGGAGACTTGAGACTATCTCAGCCAACTCTTGGCAAAGGCAGGGTACAGCCTGGACAGCTCATCAATCAATCACAAGACCAACACACACACACACAATCATTCTCATTCCAATTCACACCTAGGGGCAAGTTGGAACAACCAATTAGCCTAATGTGCACGTCTTCGGACCATAAGGGGGAAACCCGGAACCTGCCCTCAATATCAATTTAATAACAGACTTTAATAATCAACTTTATTCTCATTTGATTCTGAATTTAAATCTGACATGTTAGGTGATCAGATTTATGCAAAGCAGATATGTAATACGGTTTTTATGAGTCAGACGCAGATTCTCTTGGTAATCTCCGCACTCAGATCTGTACTGCTTGGTATGTAAATTTCATAAACATGACAAAGCTGCCGTGTTTCACAATACCTCGGAACATGACCCTTAAAATGATGTAATCCTACAGCAGCTGTTTTGAGACTGATATACAGACGTGACACTTCAGTAAACTGTACCAACGGATGTGCTCAGCAGCTCCTGAAAATTTCATCAAGGTATCTTTACTCTTTCTGAAGGTACAAGCAAGCGAGTGAGTAGGGAAATCCTTTCAATTAATAATAGTTCAATTATGACACTGTATAGAGAGATTATTTTTCATTATATATTAAAAAAAAAGGGAAAAAAAGAAAAAAAAAAAAAAAACATTTGCTGGGTCCCATAGCCATTATGGATCAAGAACGCTGTTACTTGTAGTCTATTCATAATACATGCACACCATCCTTCCCAATACAAATTCACCACGGTATCTGACATCCCACATCACTGGGCACCTTTTAATCTAACCTTGAAACTGGTGTCCCATAAGAAACTGCCAGTAACGGAGTAAACAGCCCTAAATATAATTAGGATAACTGCATAATCCTTATCTTTCATTTCTACACAATAAGTTCTACATAGAACGTATGCAAACTTAGTTTTTGTTGCATCTCTCTCCTACCGTTACATTTGTAGTGTATGTAATGTATGAATGCATCTCCTATAACGCCTGTAAGAAATCTTACATATTATAGTTTGCATTCAAGCAGATTATTCAACTTAATCCACTGCATGAGAATAACACATTATGAGCTTCTTATAATTTTAATTAGAATTATTGTTGTGAAATTTCCTGTATGTATAGAAGAAGGAAAACCCCTGCTGACTATCACGTTGAAGTTCAAGGAAGAATTTGTCATTTAAGTTTCTAAAATAGTAACTTATGCATAGAAATAAATGTACAACATCCAGATTACAGACTACTTCTGATATCTTTAGAAAAAAAAAAAAAAACCCAAAAAACAAAAGAATTTATTCAACTTGTTACTACAAGCATTACTTTGGGAGAAATTTGCGAGGCACCAGTAGTTTGTATGTTTGTAGTAGTCAGTAGTTTGTTCTACACGTGATTTCACTTACCTGCTTTCAGAAGGTCTAATCTGATGAAAAGTAGTTTTTAACACTCTTACCTTTTAATAACTGTTTAAAATACCTGGCTGCTGCCGTGTAGCCCACCTTCATCACGCAACACAAAGTTTTCACATTTTTATCCCTGGTAAACTGCTTTAGCTAATCTTTTCCTCACAGTGAACATGCGAGGTACTTTCTATAAACAGAAAAATGAAGTGAAAAATATCTTTTTAAAAGTCTGACGGCAGAATCACACTTTGTTCCATTTTATTGTGGATTAGGCCAGGTTTAAATTAGGGTTTTTTGTTTTTTTTTGAACAACAGCATGTATTTATTCAAAGAGATTCGATCTATGAGTGTACAACCCAAGCTCTGTTAGACTCAAACTCAGACACAGAATTTCACTGCACATGTTCTGGTCGGGTACACTTTTAAAAACAGTATTGTGTCCCTTCTTGAATTATATCTAAACCTGACTTAGGGCCTACAGCACAAAATACACAAAGACAGTGTGGCATAAAGCAAACGCCCTGCAGCATGAGACGTGGTGACAAAAACATACATGGCTGTGTGAACTGGGACTGCGATTGTGCTGATCCACACGGACGTACATGAACGTGGTTAACGCTGGGCCACATGCACCCTCTGGTGTAAAAACAGGTAAACACATTATCCTGGTCAGCATCACTTTGGACTAAGAGTACTGTGAAAATCTTGTGATTAGCATAGCTAATACTAGCATCTACAGCTCCGTTTAAGGTCACATGACTTACCAATTGGATTGTAAACAGGTTCGACATTCGTTTTATTGGTGTGTGAAAGCTGTATTTGTCTGTGTATTGGCCAGGGAGCGCTTAAAGAAGAAAACGACAACTTTAATAAATAAATGCGCCCGTTTTAAAAAGGTTATTTGGAGTCACATTAAAACCGGTGTGAATGTGTCACTTCAGTGCGTTTTTATTCATCCTGACATGCCGTAGCGCTATGAAAGTTCAGCAATAGAAATCTATTTCTGACAGTTCCTCAAGTGACGCTTACTAAACGATATAACCAGTAGGAAATATTTAGCAGCGGGGGGAAAGTATCGAAAATACATTTCAAATTTATACATCTGTTTCCCTGAAATATTTGGCTACCCACGTCTAAGGGAGTTTGGTATAACTAGCGTGTTCATGCAAGCATTTCCAAACTGTCTGTTTCACGTACAAGCAAATGACTCACGTTAAAGCGAACAGTTTGAAACATGTCGCCGGGGTCACGGTGGAAAGAGTAGGTGTCCGGCTAGTTAATGTACTCACATCTCTGCATCTGCTTGCTGTACTCAGACATGTTATCCGGGCGGATGGAGCGGAGGAACTTGATGTAGTCGTCACTGTGATATTTGGTCATCTCTTCAGCGTTGGCTTTGTGTGGCCTCTGCAGAGAAAAAGGAAAAAAAAAACAACCCGCACACACATGACGTGCCGAAATATTTATTTTCACTCAAATATGTGTAAGGTACGGGTAAAGAGGACAAGTTCGCTTCTCTTACATAAATTTCCATCTTCCTGTAAAGGCCATAGTTGAGGAGGAGGTTATGGGTCATGCGGATGCGGTGAGGCTTCATGGGATGACCCTGACCATAGTAATAATTCCCAACATCACCTGGATGGAAAGATGTGGATTATTTAGACAAAAAGATTATTTAACAATACCTGTGTGTGTGTGTGTGTGTGTGTGTTTAGGGGGGGGGGGGTTTCCAAAGAGAGCTTATCAGGTGTATTTATTATTATTTTTTTATATGGAAATTTAATTTTTTCCTCTAAACTGTTGAAATAAATGGAAGGAAATCTGCATTGCACTGCATTCTGAGTGGTCTTACAGACAAAACCCGCACATCCCACTTTATTACCGCTTAATTACACACCAGGCTAGTTGGCTAATTAAGAGCATCCGTCAATCCGGAAAACTCCGAAGCGTATAACAAGAACCAGAAATTAAATGAAACCAAAAAATACCTGAGTATAAAATTCCAACCACTTATACAGAAATCCACAAGCAGCGCTTGCATGAAAACTTAACAACCTGCTAAGCTAAACTTGCTAACTTTGATTAGCTATTCTCTCGTGCAGGCGTGCTAGCATGCTAGTCAGAAGCTAGTGCTGATTTCCTCCCTCAAATTGTGCAATGAAGTAATTATTACTAATGTTTAACCGCACAAAAAGTCAACTTTGACACTTCACTTGCATTCCCACACGCTAAAAGCGGCTAGTTTAGCCATTGCTTCTGCTTTGCTAGCTACTAGCTAGCTAGCTAGCTAGCTAGCATGAAGAGCACCATGCTAACCGGCTAAACCGGGCTAACAATTAGCTCAGAACATAAGCGGAAGAAAACAATATCTACAGTAGACCTGAAAGATGAAACAGAGCTTCTTTTCACTAATACATAGATGAAAATAAAATCTTTCGTATATAAGCCCGGATTCCTACCATCATAATAATAGCAAACTTTCTTCTTTGTTCCTTGTGAAGTCAGCGCCATTTTAGCTCCAGTTACAGTCTGAGGGCTGAAGCCTGTCGGACTTTCTGCGCAGCTCACTTCAACCACATCTTGGCTCCACACGTCTGCACCAATCGGCTTTCAGCTTTCTGTTCTTAGAGGCGGGATCATCGTGTCTCTAAGCCAATCAGCATTGCTCCCTCAATTTCTTCACTCATTGTTGAAAACTCATTGATGTTTATGGGAATGTCCCAGTTTAACCAGTGTTCAGTTATTGTCAGAGTCCAGAACGTGATCAGTTTTAAAGTAAGATTTTCTTTGGGGTCTTTTAAAAATGAGTTAGTCATTAAAAATGAGCCCAGTGGGTGTAGAGGTTAGTGTGTCCGCCTCACAGCAAGAAGGTTCTGGGTTTGAGTCCCGGGCCCGGGGCGTTTCTGTGTGGGTTTCCTCCGAGTACTGCGGTTTCCTCCCATGGTTCAAAGACGTGCAGGTTAGGCTGATTGGCTGTTCCAGATTGCCCCTCGCTGTGAATGTAAATGGTTGTGTGTGTTGTTCTGTGATGGTCTGGCAAGGGTGTATTCGACCTTCGCCCAGTGTTGGCTGAGCTAAGTTCCAGCCTCCCCACGACCCGGGTGGATTAAGCAGTTCAACAAATGAGTGATACCTAGTACCAGTGTCAATACTATTAGATCACTATACATTAGCACTGTCCATTGTTTTTTATCTCATTTGGTACTAATCCACGAAAAAGTGATGCTTTAATAGTGAGAGAATAAAGGACAGGCGAAATATCCTTCGCCAGGACCCCGAGATACTTGAACTTCATAGGACTTAGCAGGACTTCATACCAGACCCTGCATTCCACCCTTTTCCGGCTGAGAACCATGGCCTCGGACTTGGAGGACATACAGTGTTTTACAATATCATTTTTTCCATCTGACCAATAAACTGCATCATAATATAATATCGAGGGCAGTGGTGGCTTAGTGGTAAAGGCAATGGGTTACTGATCCAGAGGTCAGCGGTTCAATCCCCACTAGCACCACTGTGGGGCCCTTGAGCAAGGCCCTTAACCCTCAATTGCTCAGTTGCATAAAAATGATGATTGTAAGTCACTCTGGATAAAGGGGTCTTGTAAATAATATCAAACACATAATAAAGAGGAATTTGTAAGCGATAATACACAGCATGGTGTTACGGGGGTGGTGGTGGTGGTGGTGGGTTAAGGGTATGCACTTATTAGTCACATATTTAGCATTGCTGGTTTTAATTTAGATTTATAATTCATGCATGGAGCTGCTTATTATCACACCGCTGGATGGCTCTGCATTCTTCAGACTAATTAAATGAAAAGCTAACCTTTAAATTTTATAGTACTATACACAAACATTTATGACACAACTTTGCTTATTGGTCGTCTTCTTTTTAAAAAACAACAAAAAAACAGGATGTACACCTACATACTCACACAAAATAAACCACTGTGCTAAAACAACTAGCTAAAATTCTAGCTTGCAGTTTCATTAACAGTCACCACTGGGCTTCTGTGTGTAAAGCAGATGGCGGCTGAAACCACGTTCCGGAGATCACATGTGATCAGGATTTCAATCTTGGGCGGCATGGCAGTGTAACAGTTAGCATTGTTGCTTCACAACGAGAAATTTCTGGGTTCGAACCTCACAGCTGGCTGGAGATTTCTGATTCCTCTGGGTACTGTGGTCTCCTTCTACAGTCCAAATACATGCACGTTTGGTCAACTGGATACACTAAATTGCCTATAGGTGTAAATGTGAATGTGAATAGTGACTGTGAATGTTTGTCTCTGTGTCACCCCTCTGATAGATTGATAAAGTCTCGCTTAAAGTCAGCTGGGATTGGCTACATCTTCCTTTGGGGCCTCGAGGTGAATAATCTACATTAGTTTTCATTACACAGGAATGATGTGATCGGATTGGCCTGCTATCTAGGAGTTAATTTACATTATCCCGAGTGGATAATGCTTGAATTAAAACGACAGACACCCACAATCTCTCACGGTCACTTTGAGCAAGTGGCTCATCGTCACACTTTAAATATAGAGCAATAAACCATAAAAATAAAATTTTTCCTTTTTTTTCTTATGTTTCTTGGTCGTATATACTAAAACTTCAAATTAATTTAGAAACACACAGTTACAGAGCGAGAAGTTCGGCCATCCGGGAGGAGCTCGGAGTAGAACTGCTGCTCCTCCACGTTGAGAGGAGCCAGTCGAGGTGGCTCGGGCATCTGATTAGAACGCCTCCAAAACGCCTCCAGAACGCCTTCCGGGTGTGGTGTTTCGGGCATGCCCAACCGGGAAAAGATCCCAGGGTCGACCCAGAACACGCTGAAGGGACCATTTCTTCCAGCTGGACTGGGAACGCCTCGGTGTCCCCCCGGAAGAGCTGGAGGAAGTGGCTGGGGAGAGGGACGTCTTGACCACACTGCTTAAGCTGCTGCCCCCGCGACCCGACCCCGGACCAAGTGGAAGAAGAAGATGATGAAGATGATGAAGATGACAGTTACAGAGCGTGATTTTCTTATGTAATATATAGTGACACACCGAATTACTTAAATAAATAATAATCTATCCTCACTCACTTTTTGCTGAACCGCTCAATCCTACTAGGGTTGCGTGGCTGCTGTCGCTTATCGCAGCAAACACCGATTGAAGGTGGAGTATACCCTGAACAGCTCACCAGACCATTGCAGGGCCACACACACTGGGCAATCTGAACAGTCAGCCTAATGTGCATGCCTTTGGACTGTGGGAGGAAAGAAAGAAACCCACGTAAGCACAAGAAGAACATGCAAAGACCACACAGAAACGCCTAAGGCCAGGACTCAAACCCAGGGCCTTCTTGCTGAGAGGCGTGACTGCTAACCACTACGCCACCATGCCGCCCATAATAAACTATAATAGAGAGATTGAGGCGCTGGCTAAAAGCGGAGCTCCCGTATGATTTCCCTTACTTGACAAGTTTTTGGCGGGACCTCTCAAACCCCATACACGTGTCCTACGTATACGCATATACCCATACACGTATACGCGTATACCCATACATGTGTTCTACGTACTGTTAATAGAAGGGAATAGAAGGGAGTAAAATGAATGAATAAAAATGAGGGAACCAAACACTCAGTCTTAGTCTCGACATGTTAAGTACACCATTTAGAAACCGTCGCTTCACCGAACATATCAATAACACAAGAATATCATTAGTTGTTTATTTATTTCACGTCATTAACATCACGTGACCCGAGTATTATACGCCTCCTCTTCTCTATATTACTCTCTCCCTGAAAGCTTTTCTTAAATTTTGCTTTTTCCGAGATAGAAATTTTTTTAAAGAATAACACAGGGTTCCCATGTGTACTTACATGCCGGAAGGACAGACGTGCGGTTTTTCCTTGACGTTCCAGAAGCAGTTCGATGGTAATACGCTTTTTCCTTATCGATGGTGCTCCGCTGTCGTGGCGCTAAGCTCGGTTAAAATGGTTTTAGTTTGCTTTTCTTTATGTTTCCGCATAGCATATACTAAAACCATGAAGGAGATTAAAGACACGCCGTTACCTAAAGCACTTATGCACCTGCTCACGGAGCACGTGGAGCTCACCTGCCTCTTTAGAGTTCAAATAAACAAAAATGAACTCAAAAGATGCTGAGATGGTTTTGCTTTTTATGTTTCTATGTAGTATAAAACAATAATTCGCTTCAGGCTCAGTGGACGTTGCTGAATTAAATAAACCTCACAGTCTTCCATCTTGGAGACTATTCAGTGGCATACACCCGCCTTGATAATTATGATTAATCGTGTTTTACGGGCCGTGTCAAAACAGGAATTGTTTCTCTTTCAAAACAGGAATTGCCCTTTCTCTCTGTGTTTTGCTGAGGTACACATGCTACGCCATGGATGCCGGTGATCCTGATCCTCCTGATCCTTCTGCTCTGTGAGTCCTGTGGTCTGTCCTGGTGTGCTGACGCTGGCTGGAGTTCTCATCTCGGAAGCTCCTCGCTCCTGCTGATGAAGATCCATATGGGCTTAGACCTGCACTCAGCGACTGTGAAGACGACTTTTCGCTGCTGGTAATATAAACTCTCTTGCTGCAATTATTTAGGACTTACAGTTGTGATATAACCAACCGGACTACACGTTGGACTGTAATGAAATTTTTCTTATATGGTTTGTATTTTTACGGTTTCACCCAAATGAGGATGGGTTTCCCTCCTGGGCCTGGTTCCTCTCAAGGTTTCTTCCTCGTGTCAACTGAGGGAGTTTTCCTCGCCACTGTTGCCGCGGGCTTGCTCATTAGGGATGTGTAGGGGTTGTAGAAAAATTCTTAGATTTCTCCTTAAATTCATTTTACTATGTAAATCTGCTTTGCGACAATGTCAATTGTAAAAAGCGCTATACAAATTAAACCGAATTGAATTGAATTGAATTGAATTGAATTGGCGTGACGAATAATCGTCTGGAAGTTTATTATTTTACAATTATAGCATACGACGTTATGCACGTTGTGGTGTTCTTGAACACCATTTCATCAAAAGGAGGCTGCATTGCCATCAGTGTGTTTCTGCCCTGCGATGGCCTGGCGAGCTGTCCAGGGTGTACTCTGCCCTCGCCCAGAGTCGGCTGAGATGGGTGCCAGCATCCCCGCGACCCTAATTAAGATTAAGCAGTTCAGAAAATGAATGAATGAATGATGAATAATCAGTTAGATCTTTAATGTTGTCGAATGTTTCTGACACACTGAATTCCTGTTATCACTTATACAGTAATATTGTAGATATAAACCAATCATTGCTATGCTACAGTCTTCGTCTCTGTCTCTCTAAGACAAAAATGCAGCTTGCATTGTGACCAGGAAATGCAGTCAGATTGTAAATCAGAATGTAATGACAGAATCTAATTATAATGACAAGCATCACTTTTTCATGGCAGCAACGCAGTTATCCGACACATGGTGGCGCTCTTGATCCACATTTAACCTCCATGATAATCCTATGTAGGTACAAAATCCAGGATGGAATTCATGTTTACACAGTTTTCACACAGAATGATAAATGGAGGTTTAATGTAGATGCACTCATATTATTTTACGCACACACACCAGTTGCAGTAACACACACACCCGAAGTTCGTAATTTCAATCGATTGTCGGCGAAGGACGGGTAACCGCTTCAGGTTCAGTCAAAGAAATGTCCGTCAAGGCTGTTCGGCGGTGTGACCCTGTAACGTAAATGAATTTGATAATAATATGATGTGCATTACACGTACAATAACATCCCGACCCTCTTCTACATCTTCTGCAGCTCATAATCTTTTCTACAAACAATAAAAAATATATAAAACGAGAAATGATCATTAGGACGAATATTTAGTGTCACCACGCAGTGATTTGCTGAGTGTTTCAGCACGAGCCAGAGAGCGACAGTTGGTCCGTTCACGCTCAAGGGTTTATCCATAGGCCCGGATTGGACCTGTGCCCGAGTGCGAGTGAAAACTAACGAAGCAGTACGATTTATAGGCTTGCTAGGTCAACAGGAATTCTTCTCCTTTGGTTGGTTTCGATCCGGCGAGCATTCATTACGACTTCATCTAGCTTAAGCTAACAGTTCGCAACATGATACGCCGCGTACTTTTCTCTACTGCTTTATTTGGAAACTGCATGGGAGCAATCTTGGAATGCGATTTCAATTGAAAGTCCATGTTGATGATGTTTTTCTACATCAGTGTTCCTATTACCACATTAGATTCGATGGCTGCTGCAGCAGTACGACGCTGACTGTTGGTTTGACGAATGCCCGAATTTGCTTCGTCTACAGCCTTGTGATAATTAATGTAAATATTATAGAATGAAACTGACATTTTGGCTTGGAGATGCTCTTGATAGTAAAAGTAGTAGAGTGGATATAAGAGGTGTGACTCAAGTATTTTTAGCTTTAGTATAATTTTATCATCCGAAAAGAAGTTATTTCTTACATAACCTCAATTTTGGGTGCCAGCTTATGTGTGTATACAGCATACAAACCTCTCTCTCTCTCTCTCTCTCTCTCTCTCTCTCTCTCTCTCTC
>JAQMYF010000022.1:40445304-40452872 GCA_030014195.1 Neosilurus mollespiculum | reverse complement strand
TTATGGACTCTTTAGTACCCAGATCTTTTTGATGACTTGTTGGAACAGCTCATCTTATTCTATATGCTGGATTGCTGACTCGTCTCTCCTCCTCCTCCCCTTGCTCCTGCTGATTTCCAAATCAGCTGGTGTGAAAGACCCTCACTGTCATGAGATGACTCAAGAGCAGTGATGGGCCACAGAGGAGCCTGCATTTCACACTTTGTTGTTTTTCTTTCTGTTACAGAGATGTGTCCGTACTGTGCTGTTATTTAATGTCTCCGCCGTCCTGCCTAATCACAGGGGAGATAAGTGCGCCGGGCACAAGAGAGATGACCTGAGTCATGAATGTGAATAGCCGTGTCGATGGGCCTGTGACAGGATGGTGAAATGGACGGAGTGGCTGAGAAGTGTTATTACACACCTTCCCCCCCATCAAGAATGCTTGGCTCACAACAGGGGGCGAGGCAGAAGGGTGGAGGTGCTGTGGGTGAGAGCACCGAGGCTTTTCAATGAAACCTGGAGTTCGTCTCTGGTTCTTTAGAATCCTGAAATCAATAAAAGATGATATATACAATATACAAAAGGCGCTTCATTAAAAATTCTTTTGTTTTTTTTTTGTCTGATAGCATTTTTCAATGTTGCAGTCCTTGTAAATGTCACTCCTGAAACCTGAGGGCTTTTTATTGTTACTCGTTTTTGTTGGTATTATATTCCATTGAGATCGAATGTCATCAGATCCTTTATCGTTACATCCTTTAGAGAAGCTAATCTCGACTGAGGGATCAGCAGGAGATGTTTTAATGTTATTGCAGCCTAGTATCTAGTGTATACAAGAAAGTAAAATGTTTATTTCAGGTACTGAGGTTAACGTTAGATGGAGCTTAATATTAAAAATACCAGCGGAAAGATCATAATAATAATATATTTCTTTGTGTAATCAAGTCTTACGCAACGAAGAACTTTTCAACCTTAAACTCCTTAGTTTAAGTTCAGAAAAGTTTTTCTAGGCTCAGGACAGTCTTATTGCCCTAAATTTCAGCAAAGATGAAAAAGAAGATCAAAAACGAGATGCAAGTAACCGATTCCACTCACCTTTTTTTTTTTTTTAAATAAATATCTAAGTTGTATCTAACTCTTTAAAGCATCTCACATGTTTGGCCCCTCTTTCACTACAACCCCGAGGCAGTGAACCGGTTTCAGCGATGTTCAACGTGGGGCATCTTATCTCACTTTTTTTTCCCTCCCCAAGAGAGTCAATGGTTCTTTTTGTTTGCCTGCCCAGATTTCATGCCTGAACACAGAGTGAGATTTATATCCTGAAAAGGACCTATTGTTCTCTTTTCAGAAACCCAACTGATGAGCATCACAAGCTGGGGTGAGGGGAGGCTGGTGAGAGTGAGAAACAGGAGTGAGAGAAAGCATCAACTTTCTATTGATTGGTATATGGAATTCTAATGATCATATTTCAGCAGCCAGTCAGACCGGTTGAGCAGAGCTTGATTATCCGCAATTACAAACTCGTCACACCAAATGGCCAAAAAAAACCAAAAACCCAAAACAAAACAAAAGGTTGCTCCAAATGACACAACTTGAATGCGGCCTTAAGTTGTAACTCAGAGCTTACACCAAACTCCAAGTGAGTGTAATATATATTAAATATATTACATATATGAGTGGTCTCAAGAGGCACATTTGCAAGGCAAATTCCGGAAAGAATCAGCTAAGCATCTCTTCATTCGTCAAACGCAAATGACCATCGGGTGTCAAGTCTCGTCTGACCCGCAAAATATATTCCTATATTACCACACATGAACGGCTCCTGTTGCCATATCTTTTGAAATAAAACTGCAGAACACGAAGTAATCTAAAAAAGAATGGGGAGAAAATCAAATCAAATTCAATGTGTTGTCTAAAGACTATAAGAAGAAAAAAATGGGGAGCGGGAGTCATTCTGAATGGGAGCGAGATGGGGTGAGAGTCAGTTTACCAGGAGTGGGTCGGGGACAGGAGTGAAAATCCCCTGTACCACTAATCTGCCACTGTTGGGCCCTCGAGCTCATTTTTATAAATTAGCCAAAAAAAAAAAAGTAAGTTGCGCCGGATGAGGGCAACTGTCAAATGCAATAAATGTAAATAAATGTGAGTTAATTCATCAAACTGAAATATTGGACAGGTAATAAACATTTTTAAAAGTTTACACCAAATGTAATGTAATTCTGTTGTTTGGTAAATTAAAAAAATAAATAAATAAATCAGTTTTATAGGTGTTAGTTATTTTTATTCCTGTTCGCTTTTAGTGCTTTTCAGTTGGTTGCTAGGAGGACTAGTATCAAGTACAGCTACATAGGCTAATCTTTTTAATTCATCTGCGTTTAAGCTGCATATTATGACGTCCCTTAAGTGTCGGTGATGTAACTGAAACTCTATTTATAAACTCCTTCAATGTTTTATGATCGAATCATATTGTGTCTTTAACTGGCCCTGAATCTATCCATAAATGTTTTTTATCTTTGTTTCGACATCTTTCTCGATGTAACGGATAAAGAAATTTGGCATGACTTCATCTTTTTTAATCCAAATCCTTATTTAGTGCATCTGAAAGATTTGCATGATTACCATGAAGGGGAATTTCATCATACTTCCTCATACTGAGGAAAGAATGTGAATTTATTGTAAACAACTTGAGGACTAAGAATCCGGTATTAGTTTCCAGTAAACATATTTTGTGCTCACAAACAATTCAACCCAAAGACAAGATGCAGATGATAGAGGTTAAGTTCGGAAAAAAAACAAAAAAACAAAACAAAAAAAAAACCACTATAATTCACTTTACTGTGGGACGATTCACCCTGCCTTTCACCACAAATATATTTAATTTCTTCTGCTCCAGATTCCAACATTGCAAACCTTAGTTTCAACAACAGGAGCATATGGTATAGAGAACTATGAGACAGATGTCCAGGATGACCTGAAAACACAAATGCCAAAGCTTGACTTTAGCTTTGAGCTTTGGTGATGAGCTGCTGTGAGGTCAAGATGTCAAAGGCCGGGTACCTCAACTATTCCCCTCACTCTGAATTCCAGATCTCTGAAACCCCCTCACCCCATTCCTTTAAAGTCTTAAACCCTGCTCTGTTTAAACAAACAAACAAAAAAGAGTCGACCATCTTTTATCAGGTGAAAATACTACTACTACTACTGCTATTCTCTCACTCACTCATTTGCCGTCCTCAATCCTACTAGGGTCATCGGGCAGATGGAGAATATCTCAGCCGAGGTAGGGTGCACCCTGAACAGCTCGCCAGACCATCGCAGGGCCAACACACTCAACCTTTCACACGCACATCCACACCTTGGGGCATTTTGGAGCAGCCAATTACCCTAAAGTGTCTTTGGAATTTTGGAGGAAACCGGATTACCCAGAGAAAACCCATGAAAGCACAGGGAGAACATGCAAACTCCACACAGAAACACCCGAACCCAGGACTTGAACCCTGATCTTCTTACAGTGAGATGGAAGTGCTAACCACTTCCCCACCATGCCACATTACATTACTATACGTTTCTGTAAATACAATCCTGCTTAGCAGTCACATAAACATTCCAAAGGATTTCCAAGAGGTTTCAGCCACCATGTACCATCCCTTTGTTCAGTTCTGGGTTTTTGTTTTTTTTTACATACGCCAGTACAGTACACAAATGACATTTGCTTCGGAATTCACCTGCAATCCCCAGCAGAGTTTGGCACGTCACAATGTCATGGCTTCAAGAAGTAATGCTTCCGTCCTGCTTACCTACCCTGAGAAGTGTGTAAATGTTGTAAGGTGTTTTCCTCAGCAAAGGATTTTACTGGGAATCCCCAAACTATTGCTCACGTCTTTAAAAGCATGCCATTTACTTTTGCTTTCACTTTGTCACTCAACAGTTCTGCTTTTGCCTTCTGAGTTATTATTAGAATTTATTTATTTATTTATTTTTGCCTGCCACGCGCGCGCAGGCTTGTTTTTTTTTTTTTTTTTTTTTTTGGGGATGGGGGGATTCCATCAGGAATATTAGAGAGATTCAACAGAAATGACCTTTTGCCATTTAACATTGCTTCGATGATTGGGAAATTAGTGCCTATTCATTGGAGTTGAGCTGCAAAGTAAAAATTCCCCTTATTTACCAGCAGCAATGGCTCATTACTGAATGTATTGTTGTGGAAGGACAACATTAATATTGACATAGCCTCAAACAAAATGAAAAAGACTATAAAATAAATACGCTGTCATACTGGAATTTTGCCATGGGCTAGTATTAAGTGATTTTATTTTTCTTTTTTAGAGAAAACAATTAATAGTCAATTAAAATTCAAGAACATAATCATTCAGCATGCAGTCTAGCAGCTCGTTTTGAGAGGGTTTATATATACCTACTGTATGTTCGTTCATTTGCTAAACTGCTTAATCCTATAGGGAAGCTAGAAAAAATATCTCAGCCGTCTCTGGGCAAAGGTGGGGTACATCCTAAACAACTTGTCAGTCCATTGCTTGGCCAACACACACATAATAATGCACACTTACAAGCACACCTTGGGGCAACTTGGAACAGCCAGTTAGCCCAATGAACATGACTTTGGACTGTGGGAGAAAACCGGAGTACCTAGAGAAAACCCACGCAAGAACGGGGAGAACATCCAAACTCCACACAAAAACACTCCTGCCGAGCCCGGGACCTTCTTACTGTGAGGTGGGCATGCTAACCTCTACGCCAACCACTATGCTTCTATCTGTTTAAGATACGCAACCCATCAGAGCAGAGTGTTTAAAGTCTAACGAAGTTAATGCCCACTTTGCTCTGATGGGTCACATATAACATAACCGGAGTATTTCTTATAGACGTGTGACATGTTGGAATAACCGACACAGAACAGTCATCTGCTTTCTTGCACCTCGGAGTTTCTTCTGCATTTCAGAAATGGAATGAGACGAAACAAGCTCTGACTGATCCAGAGATCCAACTCAGTACAAGAGTGAAGATTCTAAAATGCTTGTGATCGCTCTCGCTTACTTTATAGGACCCAAGTGGTTGTAGATAGGTGAGCAAACCACAGGAGCATCACAATCATTAGTATTTTATTGGAATGTAGAAGATAACGTGAAGATTTTATAACTATTCTTCTACTTCTATCTCTTATCCCATTACCACTAAAGGGTTAAATACAGTATGTGACGTGTCAAGGGAGAGGAACTCTCCAGACTCTCACATTCAAACCTAGGGGCAATTTGAAACAATGAGTTGCAGCAGTGTGCATGTCTTTGGACTGTGAGAGGAAAGACCTCTGCAAGAATGGGGAGAACATGCAAACTCTACACAGTAACGCCCTTATCGAGCCCGGGACTCAAACCCAGGACCTTCTTGCTGTAAGGCAGAAGTGCTAAGCATCACTCCACCATGCCGCCACTCAATAAAGATTACAGTAACATTTGTGCAATGACCGATAGATTGTGTTTTGCCCCTATGGATGAGTCATCATCAGCAGTCAAGCGCACCTTAGTAACTGAGCTGTTTGCGTCACAAAACGAGAGATTGATTTATTTTCTCTGTGTATTCCATTATTTCACCACCTACCCCTTGTTCTCCTGACCACTAACAAGCCACTCAACGGCCCTCATGCCATCTCCTCACGAGCACTGTGCAGCCTCTGTTACACAGTCATCATCGCAAATCAGAAAAATGGTTTGTTTACTACAATAAAGAGAACACGATAGAGTGAATTTGATTAGGATGGCCACTTGGCTGTCTGGGTATTGCGAACGGATGTTTCTTTCCTCCATTGGACGCCATCTCTTTACCGCACTCGTGACACACATACACAAAGTTCTTCATGTGACTAACTATAAATGAATGGACGGAGAAGAATGGAAAACACAGTCAAGTGGACGGAACAATAAAATCCAATGAACTGAGCAGCATATCAATACCTTCCCTCCTGATTCTTCAGAACCACTCCATTTATGGTCTCTACCTCTTTCTCTATTTCTATTCTTTGTGTTGTTGCCCCTGCACGCCCACCCCGCCACCCCCCCCAAGCCCCCACCCCGCCCCCTTAGCTAGCATGGCATTTGGGAGAGAAGATGTGGTTAACATGCTCACATGTATGAAAGGATGAAAAGAGAAGCGATTATTTTTACCACCGGCGTGGGCAGCTCAGTTTCTACACATGCAGACACACAGGCAGAACTACACACTCGCACACACAATCGTCCGTCGTTGCGTGAGGAAGTGAGAACCATCTTAGGAAATACATGCTCATCATAATGCTAAGGGACTCATCCCAAAAGAGCTTGGTTATAATGGCACAATAAACCTACTAGCACAAAGAAAACTATGATCAGGTTATTATGGTATGCCTGTCATAGTTTTATACCAGCATAACAGTTAATGTAAGAACCATGATGATGGGAAGAAGTCTAACAGTCCTAGTTACCATGGTAACTAGATACCAGAGTAAAAGTGTAACAAAATATTTACCCTGACGTACACATAGTAAACATGATGCAGTATGCTAAATTGGATAGAAAAATAATTATTTAATCAACATTTCCTGTAACATCATGTCCCAAGTTGTGTTGTCCCTGCTATACCATAGAAATTTGCCTAAAATTTGTGTTTAATTTCATTATAGATCATGACATACTTTAATATCCTTTAATAGTTATGTTCAGTGTTGTGGAATGTCCAGACAGCAAGTCAATTCTTGTAAGTACAGTAGAGTCTTGTTAATATGTGCATGTCGGGGTCCAATGCATCTCAAGGCATATTAAGTGAGACCACATTTTAGCATTTTTGCTAATATTTAATATATTTGAGCTAATATATGGGTGTTAATGTGCTTGTGTGTGGGTGTGAAAACTGCCATGGATCAAAGCAGAATGGCGTCTATTCATTCATTGATTTTCTGAACCTCCTAATTAGGGTTGCGGGGAGGCTGGCGCCTATCTCAGCCAACTCTGGGCGAGGGCAGAGTACACCCTGGATAGCTCGCCAGGCAGAATGGCATCTAATATAGCCAATTTTATGCTTTTTGGTCATCCCCATATTATTTAGGGGTGGGCACATATTAAGTGTAAACACATTTAAAAGAAGTGCGATTATTCTATTAACGAGAACCTGATTGGTCTATCAAGGGATTCAAAACATTATCCCGAGTGAATAATGCTCGAATCAAAACGATGGGCAGTCATAGTTTGTCATGGTCACTTGGAGCAGGCAACGTTATCACTATCACCTTTAAAAACAGAAAAATAAACCAGAAAAATCTTGTTTTGATTTGTTCTGCTTGTTTTTCCATGTAGTACATACTAAAATTTTGAATGAAAATAGTGCAGCTTAATCACTTTTTCATGTACTATGTACTATGCGTAGGCTAGCTTGGCACGGAGTTCACTTGACCTGCCTCTGTCATGGTTAAATATATAAAAATACATTCTAAAAGTGTCTATATTAGTAAGCTTTTCTTTATGTTTCCATGTAGTATATACTTAAACTTTGGGTATATTTAAAACACATAATTATCTCCATAGCTAAAAAATTCAGCAGCATCT
>JAQMYF010000022.1:40407553-40441724 GCA_030014195.1 Neosilurus mollespiculum | reverse complement strand
TGATTAGAAATTAAGTGTTAATGAGCAGTTGGACAGGTGTACCTAATAAAGTGGCCGGTGAGTGTATATATATATATTTATATATATATATATATATTAAACAAAATCAACAGATCATGTGGCTCATGCTCATATCTACGTTTGCATTCATTTAGAACACATTATCTGTTCATTCCTTGTGTATAATAACACTCTGTTGCTCTTATTATGCTGCAGACGGCCAGTGCAGACGGAGACGTCTGGCAGAAACAAACAACAACAGCGGCAGCAGCACACTGGTGCGATACAGCTCAGCACGAAAAGCTCTCAGTCTGTATGCAGATTACGTTCCGTCCACAAAGAGCACAAAATGACAAAATGGAGGGGCGCTGCTGAGACAACGTGGCCGTGTAAACGATGGAGCCAGAATGCTAGTGTGATAGAGGGAACTGTGCTAGAGCTAACAAGCTTTGGGCTTCCTGGGGAGAAAGATAAGCTCGCCTCTTGGTCGACAGAGGCTAAATCTAATTAATGGTGAATGGACTGAGCTCTAACCTTTCCGTTTGCGAGTGATTGTGTGAGTGTGTGTAAAAGAGCCTGTCCGCAGGATGTGGGGAGGTGTGAGGGGTATCTCTTGCCTAAAACAACAACAACAACAAAAAGCCATACACCTCCTCTAATACATATGACCAGTCTTATCAGATGCTCTTTCCTTCTTTCTACCTTCATGAGAATGGCTTTCTTCTGCCATAGCTAGTCTTGCAATACTCTCAGTCGCTGACGAGGCACCTTTTCTTTAACGCTCGCTCCCTCTCTGATGTGCAGAATTCCAAAGGAGAGTTTTTCAGCCCCGAGGTGGAGCGGCACGACTGATCACTCTCATTTAATCCTTCTTTTGCATCGCTTTAAGGACTGCAGCCGAGTGGCAAAGGGGTGGGAACGGGCCATTATCAGCTCTTTTGTGGAGGTGAAGACAAAGGCGCTCTCCCCCATCAATGTGAGCCAGAGCCAAACTAGGTCACTATCGAAAGTCTGATGTGGAGAGAATCCCACATACCACACAGCAACACTGAGAATATGATTAAAAAAATATAATAATAATAATAATAATAATAAAACATTAGCAGCTGTACTACACTTCGTTTCATATTTGCATATGTGGCATCCCTGTTTATGTTGAGAACGAATCACCTGTCATCACATCCCCTGCTTCCTATTTCTATACTAAAACCCTAAAATAGTGGGTCAACAGGAAGATAATGATAAAGATAAAGAGATCTTTATTGTCAACAGAGTGAACAGGAAGTCGTTACTTGTTGATTTAGAAGGAAGCCGAGCTGCAGGAGCCTATCACAACAAAACTCTATTTCCATTGTAATCATGCCACCGACGTTTTAATAAATTTTTTTTTGGTGGGGCAAACATGTCTTCAAAGGGACCACATACCTGTACAGCCTTGAGAAATTAATCAGTACTTTGGGGTGTGAGAAGAAACACCACTGGCTGATAACCCCATTAGAGATGCTTCATCATGTTTTAGTGGATCTATCATTTATTCATTCATCCTAATTCAGCGAAAATCCAAATTAGGGTCGCGTGGAGGCTGGCGCCCATCTCAGCCGACTCTGGGCGAAGGCAGGGTACACCCTGGACAGCGTGCCAGGCCATCGCAGCGCCAACACACACACAACCATTCACACTCACACCTAGGGGTGACGTGGAACAGCCAGTTAGCCTAATGTGCATGTCTTTGGACTGTCGGAGAAAACCGGATTACCTGGAGGAAACCCATGCAAGCACGGCGAGAACATGCAAACTCCACACAGAAACGTCCGAGCCCCGGAAATCGAACCCAGGTCTTTTTGCTGTGAGGCGGACGTGCTAAGCACTGCGCCACCGTTTCACCCCTTGGATCTATCATGACATAACTAAATTTAATTACATGCATGCTGTCACATCAGCTTTACTTTTCCTTTTAATCCATCCTATTTAAGTGCTTGTAAAGCATATAGATCTACCAGTTCCATAACAGAGATAGCGTGTAGCTGGTACAATAGTACACTTTGTATAACACTCATTAAAACTCTGGTTAAGGAAGGGTGGGGGCGACAGGGTCTTTTAGCTTGGCCTTAAACAAGCTAGGCTTTGTGAAGCTGCCGGCTTTGATGTGAATGAGGTGCAGTGGTTGATGGGAGCTCATCTCCACTCTCTTAAGTTATGATAACAACACAGTATGATTCGCATCCATTTTAAACACCTAATAACTATGATTGTAGACCAGTGCTCGAGACAGCACAACAAACCCAGAACTTCAAAGTTGACCTTTGAAATACTTCTGTAGTCATTTAAAAAAAAACTTCCTGCTTTTTTTCTTTACAAAGAATGATATAAAACCGTAAGGCTAGACATCACATGCTGTTCAAAAAAGTATACGCTATTTACATCTTAAAAAGCAGTCACAGGTAAATGCCGGGTAGTTAACAGATGTCCGGAGGGCAAAATTTTCAATCTGTTTGTCTCCATTCATGCATTCCTTGTGCATTTCTTATTTGGCGGATGCGTTCCTTGTCAGGCAAGTGGTCCGTACAACCCGTCAGAAAGTTTTGTGCATGCAAAACACTTGAAATGGACTCCACCGGGTAAGGACTTCCGCCGGTTGTAAGGACGCCGGGCGCCGGGCTAGTGTTTGGTTTGGAACTCGTGCTTTCCTTGTCCGCTTTCCTTGATGTCCAGTGCACCTGACTCGCACCAGACTACTACCTGACATGCAACAGATGAACCGGTGGTGTGCCGGACATAGACCGCATGCACGGTAGATGACTACTGACAAGAAATGCAAGGGGAACGGATGAATAACGTGTCCCTGGCAGGGTGTGACTCTTTTAGTGGATGATATTATTTACATCAAGTGCAAAAAGGTCAGTTGTTTTATGTCTTTTTATTTATTTAGTTAAAATAAATAAATAAATAAAACCAAACACTGACTAAATTGTGATGCGTACTGAGGTGGTTATATTTCTGGTTAGGTTTGAGTGTTAGCAGGATTATGCAAAACGTTGTGCAGAATTTCATTAAACTTATATCAGAAGTGGGATTTTGGACAAGGAAGACAGTAGATTGTGAGATGAGATGATTGATTAATTGATTGATTGATTGATTAAATTATTTATTTATTTATTTAGGAAAAGTGCTATTATATCAGGCCCAGCAGCAGCTTTATACTTTCTGTTAATTTTTGCAGCTTGGCAGAGGTTTGCACACTCTGATTGCTCTTGCTTGATAATGTGGTAAGAGTTTATTTGAAACAAGGTTGGAAGATGATGTCACCATCACCTATTTTGAATCTTTCTATTATGAGATCGGTACAGTAAGGGTTAATAATCATGTTGATCTATGTCATGTTGTTCAGTGGAGTGGAATGACTAAAGATTAAAAAAAAGAACATAAAACTTCATGGTATTTGCCCCCTAATCGGAATTTGTGCCCAATGTAAAATCAGATTCCTGTCCGTGGTTGCTCTTGATGTACGTAGCTCATTCAGCATGTGCATTCTGAGATGCTTTTCTGCTCAAGACGGTTGTGATTATTTGACATCTGTAGACTCATTCCCAGGTCAGATTCCATCTCTGCACACTACAAAAATGATTATTGAAAATACGAGAAGTTAAGCCTGAATTCTGGTAGAAAATGACTCAATACCAGTAAAATTATTTTGTGGGAAGGAGAGATAATCTGGCTTGAAAAGAAATCCTGGAATAAGTTAGTTCCAATTTAGAAATAGGATTATTAACCTCAAGATTTACTATCTTGCAATCTTCAACCTGGAAATTCATTCATTCATTCATTTGCTAAACCACTTTATCCTACAAGGGTCTCAGCCGAGTCTGGGCGAAGGCGGGGTACACTAAACGGCATACCAGACCATCGCAGGGCAACACAAACACAACCATTTATATACACATTCACACCTGGGGCAATCAATTAGCATAACGTGCATGTGTTTGGACTGTAGGAGCAGACCGGAGTACTTGGAGGAATCCCATGCAAACACAAGGAGAACATGCAAACTCCACACAGAAACGCCCTCACCAAACCCAGGACTGGACCTTCTTGCTGTGAGCGACTATGCTGCACCTAATTGGAGATGCTGGATCATTTTGACTATAATCGAAAGAGTTCAACTTTCTAAGTGTGTTACTTTTGAAGTGTGACCTTTCTCATCAACAAGGCTTTTTCCACCCTCAAATCTAGGAACTCTTTTGCATGAAAATCCCAAACAAGTAGTTTCTGAAAAACTTAAACCAATTTATCTACCCCCCAACCCACCCATCAAACAACCAACCCCCCCAGCTCCCCACCAATACCATTCTGACACCCTGTTGTGTTTAACCATCCCTTACTTGAAGACCTGTAGTCCTGATTATGCTGAAACAAGCATATTCAAAACAGCAACGAACCAAATTTGCAGGAAGGAAAATGAGACCATGCATATTTACATACTGTATCCAGTCGTTTCTTTCTTCCTGCTTCAGACTGGTGTTTACAGAGCGACTAGAGATTTACAAGCCTGCAGAGTTCGTATGGGGATGAAGTGGGACTTATATCCTAAACGTGCCATAATTACATCGCCCGAGTCTGGGAATGTCTGGAATTCGTCCGGAATGATGAGCATTTCCAGAAGTACATGAGTGGACACAGCCCAAGGCTGGAATGCCTGCAAGGATACTAATTTAGCTTACAGATCATTCAATCTAATACCAACCTTTGAATGCTGCTATAGTAGTATAGTGGCTCAATCTCAGGAGCACATATTTCGACTAGCGCCCTAGAATTTTAAAACCCCCAATCACTTAAAACCATCCAGTTGAGATCCCTGAGAGATTAGCCTGCCCGGCGATATCCTTTTTCTCTCTAGTATGTTAGAGAGAGATGCAGGGCCCTTTGTCAGACACCTTAATTAGTCACGATCTCTTGATTCCAGTGTAGCTACTATATAGCCTCACAAACACAAACTCATCTATCAGCCCAACCCTCCTTTCACCCAGCCTCCCTGTCTCGTTCTCTCTCGCGACCATTTCTTAAATAAATCCAATTTTTCACTTCTCTCATTTAATTTCCAATTCATCTCATATCCCCCCCCCCCCAACACACACACACCCCCAACTCCACCACCCGCCCCTGACTTCTTCATCATCATCATCATCTTTCTCGTCTAACCCTTGAGCATGTCACCCGCCCCCTTCAGTTGGTGCCAGTTGGTGTTGAGTGTGTACTCTAAACGTGAGGGATCGTGCATCGGAGAGAGTGCAGAATGCAGAGTCGAGTGTGTTAGAATGCATTAGGACATTGTGTAGTGATAGAGTAGTGCGTTAGTGATGGCAGTCCTGGGAGAGATCCAGGCTGTGGTCAATATGTGCAATGCTGAGTCAATAACACTAGTCTCTGTGTTTGGGGTGAACAATAGGAAGGGTGTTTGTGCGCTGGAGAATGGGGGAGGGGATGAGTAATGACCCGACAGCTGGGATCGTCTCACACACACACACACACACACACACACACACACACACACACACTTGTCCACACCCACACATCGAGCTGCAATCGAGTGTGTGACCAAGTGGATTTATGGAAAGACATGTGCAGGGGTACCAGGTTGCAAAATATCTGAGAAACAAAACCCCCAACAGCCCCAAAAACACCCAAAAATGGCACAAAATTGGCAACATAGCTGCGTCATCAATTTTCTCTTACATCCCCATGATATTTCTTTTATCATCATTCATTTATTTTCTAAGCCGCATAATCCTTATTAGGGTCACTGGGAGGCTGGCACCCATCTCAGCTGACTTTGGGTGAGGGTGGAATACCATGACCCATACCCATGACAGGTCGCCGGGCCATCGCAAGGCCAACGCACACACAACCATTCACACTCACACTCACATCTAGGGGTGATTTAGAACAGCCACTTAGCCTACTGTGCATGTTTTTGGACTGTGGGAGGAAACCGGAGTACCCAGAGGAAACCCACGCAAGCATGGAGAGAACATGCAAACTCCACACAGAAACACCCGAGCTGGGAATCGAACTCAGGACCTTCTTGCTATGAGGCGGACGTGCTAAACACTGCGCCACCGTGCCGCCACATTTATTTTATTCAAAAACAAACAAACAAATAAATAAACAAACCCTTAACAGAACTATACACGTTTAGATTATTTTAAAAATGTAAACAAAGACCTGCAATCCCAAACCCTCCAAGTCCACTTGGCATCTTTTGTTTAAAATGAGCTCTAACCTTTTCTGTGGAATTAAAGTAATCTGATTGAACATGGCCACAGATTTCTAATACAAATAGTTCATTTTAAACAAAAGATGCCAGGCGGACTTAGAAGGTTTTGCATCTGAAGTCTTCGTGTGTTCAAGTGTCGTCTTAGTTTCTAGAAAAACAAACAAAATAAACTCCAAATCCTCAACCCTGGCCATGTAACTAATTTGAAAGGCATTGAGACGGAAATATTAAAACATAATAACAGAGAATTTAATTTCAGCTGATTCCTGCGGTGAACAAAAATCAGATCTGGGTATGAAATGTTCTTCAATTTTTGTTTACAATTTATTCAGCCTCTTTCCTTCGGAATTCTGTTCTGCATGGACTCATGTACATAAACTTTCACCATTTTATTGTTTATCAGTGTGACAAAACTTTTTATTCAACACAAAAAAGGTGAACAAAATTGTCTCCTTGCTTCACTGAACTCACTCTTCACTGAAGATGTCATGGTACTAATCTGGATTGGACTTATGCCCATGATGGTGATTAAAGGGATTTTTTTGGTCAGACAAAAAGCATTTCAAACCTCCCTAAATTCCCCCACAGCCTACAGCACAATAGGGGAAACCCAAAGTGGGCTGTACCCTGCCAATCAGGTATTGTGAATGCTTTTGTCTATTGAGATTTCAGCCAATCAGAATCAGCCATGCCAGTAAATGCTGAGCAACCGGGGGAGGAATGGCAGCTGATGACCCCTGCGTTCTCGTGAGGGGTCAAGGCTGATTCATGGTACCACTCACCATGCAACTCTGCCAAATCCTATTATTCAACGCATGCTTTTAATACCAGGGAAACGAAAACTAACACGAAACATAAATTAAATAAATAAATAAACAATGATACTGTTTCAGAAGAATGTAAATAACAGAGAATTGCTACTGAGGATGAAAGAAGGATAGTTTGCCGAGCCTTTTTAAAGAATGTGCATGATTTATCTGTAATATTTACATAGAAGACAAAATTCTTTTTTCGTCATAATTTTTTACTCACTCTCACACATTTGCCGAACCACTTTATCCTACTAGGGCTGCAGGGAGGCTGGTGCTTATTTCAGCCAACACTGGGTGAAGAAGGGGTACACCCTGAACAGCTCGCCAGACCACTGCAGGGCAAAACACACATACGTCCATTCACACTCACACTTAAAACAGGCAGTTAGCCTAATGTGCAAGTCTTTGGACTGTGGGAGGAAAATCAAATCAAATTCAAATTCAATTTTATTTGTCACGTAGAAAATCATACACAGTACAATATGTAGTGAAATGCTTGTTACGACTGTCCTAAAATTTGAAGATTAAAAACTATCAATATCAAGCAGAAAAAGAAAAATAATAATAACAATAACTATAACTACTTGAAGTTAAAGGTTGAATATAAATATAAAAATGTAGAATATAAAATATAAAATATAAAAAATATTTATTATATTAAAAATAAAAAATATTAAATATTTTTTATTTTGAATATAAAAATAAAAACGTAATAATAATAACAATAAAAAAATAAAAAAAAAATAATAACAATAACTATAACTACTTGAAGTTAAAGGTTGAATATAAATATAAAAACGTAGAATATAAAATAAAAAATATAAAAAATATTTATTATATTAAAAATAAAAAATATTAAATATTTAGCTGAGCACAAACTTGTAGCTCAGCTGTTCTATGTTCTTGGCTCTGCATACAATCCTAGGCACAAGAAAAGGTCAAACCACAGACCCCAAAGATTTTAATAGAAATAGCAACAAGTCACTTGTCAGAAAATTAGCAAGAATTAAAAGTACGACTTTTGAGCCCTGGACCACCATTTGCTTGTCATAACTCAATGCTGCAGTAAAGTGTTTGGGGGGACTGGAAACAGTCTCCTTGTTTGCAAAGATAAAGTCATGAAGAGTTTAAATGAACGTGTGGATAAAAGAAATTTAAAGAATGTGTGGGTTTGCTAAACCTCCAAAAATATCTTTTAGCTTTTTATTAGTCGTTATTTGTTAATCTACACACAAGCAATGCAGCTCATCACAATCCTGGCTGCAGGCTCCGAAATAGAATAAGTGACAGATATCTACAGATACTACACAGTGTGCATTTGTGCAAGTCCCAGTGCAAACATGCGAGAAAATCTGCTGTATGCTTATACATTTTTTAGCCCTGGAGTGTACAGGCTTAAATAATTATGCCCTCACTATCGGGGCTAAAAATTTCAACCTTTTCCACCCAAATCTATGCCTCCTTTAAAGAGATTGGTGATATTGTAGTAGGTTCACTTAGTCACTCACTCATTTGCTAAACTGCTTAATCCCATTAGAGTTGCGGGAAGGCTGGAGCCTATCTCAGCCGACACTGGGCATAGGCAGAATACACCCTGAACAGCTCACTAGACCATTAAAGGGCCAACACACACTCACATCCACACCCAGGATGATTTTGAACAGTCAATTAGGCTTATGTACATGTCTTTGGACTGTCGGAGGACACTGGAATACTCAGTGGAAACGCACACAAGAATGGGGAGAACATGCAAACTCCACCCAGAAACGTTCTCTGCGAGCCTGGGAGTCAAACCCAGGACCTTCTTGCTGTGAGGCAGACATGCTTACCACTACCCCACCATGCCGCCCTACATCAGTTAGGCATAGTGTGATTACTCATTTGTTTATGTTGTAAATAAACACCCTCAGATTTTAGGTCCACAGTAGATGTACCGTGAGCTGGCAGGAGAATATTCATGGCTAGCCATGACCTATATTCCACTCAGCTCAGTGTGCAAAGTGAGCAGTGTTAATGTTTCTTTTTTAACTGGAAGATTTCCCACATTTAATGTACTCACTCTTCCACTTCAAGCACAGCCAACAGGGGATTCCCGTTATGCCTGACGCATAATAACCAGGTGATAAGCTACAAGAGAAACCAAAAGGAACAAACGCCCAGTTACACACCCGTTTTGCATTTTAGATCCAGAACAATAAAATTAAATAAATCAGAAGTTTACAATAAGCGTAGAATGTCACCATTTCTAAGAGAGTATGTACCAGTACATCTACTGTATATTATACAAAACAAGTACATAAAGCTCTTTCAAGACATGGGTGAAAAAGGTTCACCTGAATTCGTAGACCTGGAGTCTGTTAGCCTGTTAATCCCACAATGTTGAGTTTAGCAATAGCAAGCAATTAGCATTAGATATACTGACAACTGACCAAACAAGAATACACATACATACAAAAGTATGTACAAAGTAAGTCACTCCCATTAATACAACAACATGACCTCACTAGATTCCTGGTAGAACCACTGCTAAGGATCATAAAGTGGAAATCAGGGAAAAGAAAGTATAAACGATGTACTTGAACGGCCAGATACCACTGATTCCATCTGCTTTGTACTTATTAAAGACTTCCATGAAAGGCAGAAATCTGCCCAAGCGAGCGGTAACTGAACATAGTGTCACTTTGTGTCTAGCCAATAATTAATAGAATGGTAACTGAAGAAGTTCTCGCAAGAGAGTTGCAGGAAAGTATTAATCCTGACAATGTATCTTGAATTATTTAACCAGTTATTTACTACACAGTTAGGACATTTTCTGTATAAAATTGTACAGATGTAGAGTATAGTTGTACCGTAAGTATCTATTAAATAGAGGTACTATTCTGTACTTTAATCAAAACCATTACTTAATTGTGATACGGTGGCAATAAAGAAGAACTGGTGTTTGTGTCCTCCTATTGTACTTCCAGACTACAATTTACAATTGTAAAGGGGTTGCCTACCTTTATAGGTGTTCCTGTGGAACAACAGGGAGGAGGCCCCAGGGCACATCCAGAACTTGCTGGAAGGATTATATACTGTGTATACTGTCTGACCTGGGGACGTCTTGGGATTCCCCTGGAGGAGCTACAGTGTGTCGCTGCAGTGAGGGATGCCTGGGTTTCCCTCCTAGACCTGTTGCCTCTCTGAAGGTGGAAGAAAATGAATGGATGGATAAATGGATTATACATGATAAAAAGGAGTCAGACCCATGCTCCCCACCCCCAATGTTCCCCATCTCCAATGTTCCCCAGACCCGATGTTCCCCAGACCCTATGTTCCCCAGACCCGATGTTCCCCAGTACTTATGTTCCCCAGACCCGACGTTCCCCAGACCCGATGTTCCCTAGTACCTATGTTCCCCAGACCTTATGTTCCCCAGACCTTATGTTCCCCAGACCCGATGTTCCCCAGACCCGATGTTCCCTAGACCTGATGTTCCCCAGTCCCAATGTTCCCCAGACCCGATGTTCCCCAGTACCTATGTTCCCCAGACCCTATGTTCCCCAGACCTTATGTTCCCCAGACCCGATGTTCCCCAGACCCGATGTTCCCCAGAACTGATGTTCCCCAGACCCGATGTTCCCCAGACCCGATGTTCCCCAGACTTAATGTTCCCCAGACCCTATGTTCCCCAGTACCTATGTTCCCCAGACCCGATGTTCCCCAGACCCAATGTTCCCCAGACCCGATGTTCCCCAGTACCTATGTTCCCCAGTACCTATGTTCCCCAGACCCTATGTTCCCCAGTACCTATGTACCCAGGTCCTTATTAAATTTATGGATCTTCAAAGATCACAATTCAGGGAATATCAGTGATTTCACAGTTTCATTGTTAATATGGTTAGGGTTAGGTTTAGGGATATCACATTCATAACACTGTCCCTAACGAATGGACACCAAAGATTGAAGGGCAGAGCCCATTTTCATAGCTCCCTTCCTCCCTTAATTGTCACTGTGATGGTGGTTGCTAACGCAACACTATCTAGATCTGCTACTAAACACACACTAATGGGGTACATAGGACAGGGGAACATAGGTACTCTGGAGCATAGGTATTGGGGAACATAGGTACTGGGAACATAGGTACTGGGGAGCATAGGTACTGGGGAGCATAGGTACTGGGGAGCATATGTACTGGGGAGCATATGTACTGGGGAGCATAGGTACTGGGGAGCATAGGTATTGGGGAACATAGGTACTGGAGAATATAGGTACTGGGGAGCATAGGTATTGGGCAACATAGGTACTGGGGAACATAGGTACTGGGGAACATAGGTACTGGGGAGCATAGGTATTTGGGAACATAGGTACTGGGGAACATAGATACTGGGGAGCATAGGTACTGGGGAGCATAGGTACTGGGGAGCATAGGTATTTGGGAACATAAGTACTGGGGAGCATAGGTACTGGGGAGCATAGGTGTCTCGGGAATATTGGTACTGGGGAACATAGGTACTGGGGAGCATAGGTGCCTCGGGAACATTGGTACTGGGGAACATAGGTACTGGGGAGCATAGGTGTCTCGGGAACATAGGTACTGAGGAGCATAAGTACTGGGGAGCATAGGTGTCTCGGGAACATAGGTACTGAGGAGCATAGGTACTGGGGAGCATAGGTGTCTCGGGAACATAGGTACTGAGGAGCATAGGTACTGGGGAGCATAGGTACTGGGGAGCATAGGTACTGAGGAGCATAGGTACTGGGGAGCATAGGTACTGGGGAGCATAGGTACTGGGGAACACAGACTTGGATCTGATAAAAATGCAAAATGTTTTTTGCTATTTGCATGTGGTGGGAAATAAAAATATTTATTGTATGGAAAAGAGAGTACATGCAATCTGATTGGTTTAAATTATGCTAGGGCCATATGGACTGGGGTGTATCCAACCAGTAACTTAGCCATGCACAGGATCTTCAGTATTTTTTTAAAAAAGGCATACAGGAAACATCATAAGGAATAATAGTTAACGAAGTCAGGCAAGTCCAGGTACTGCTTGTTGGAAAGTTCCGGTTTGTCATGGGAAGGGAAAAAAGACGAAAACCACCAAGGTCCTTACAGACACTGATGAAGACCCCTTGGTTAGAAGCAGGGGAATAACAGCACCTAAAGTGAATTAAAAAGGTCACTGTCTTAAAATGCCTATAATAAACTACTTATTGACCTTGTTTGCTCGGTCTGTACAGAGAAATCCCAGATTTCTGCACAGATGTCACCTTCAGCTTGGCCTGTATTAAAGGCCTCAGGTTGAAATTTCCCTGTACAGTCCTTGTGTATGGTTAATAAGTAGTTTATAATACATAAAGACATTCTTGAATAATATCAAAGGCATATATGTAAAGAAACGGAAACTGTATGCAAAAGAATTCATACTGCATCTCTCTCCTGGTTCTGACCAGTAATTTGACCTCAGAGCATTTTAGGCTAGTTTCCAAGCTCCTACTCGACATGCAGACAGATAGTGAGAGAGTGAGTGAGAGACAGAGAGGGAGGGAGGGAGTGAAAGAGAGAGAACGTGGTGGGAGATGACAGATCACTCAGAACCACACTCAGCTGTGCCAGTATTTATAAATCATAGATGGTCCTCAGACATGCCGCCATCTTAAACTCTAATGATCATCCCAGTTGTCTGTCTCCTTTGCTCTCCCACACAGTGTTGCACTGATGCACAGTTTAAAAGATTATGTTTTCTTTCCGTATCTCTCCTAGAGCTGGATCCATACATCTGTTTAACTTGATCTTAACTTGATCTTAAGCTTTACAAAAAAATAATACCCATAATGCTGTCGTGGCTTCATACATCAACCAAGGCCAAGGAGGCGTAGACAGTGTTTTTTCAATTTTATTTTACAATTCATTAATACTGAGATTGCAAAAGTCTGAGAAGTTCAGCCCAGTCATCTCTTTACCCAGGCACATATCCCACTCATCTTGGGGAAAGCCGTCTTTGATATATTACTATGTCTAGTGCAATAAGTCTGATAGTCTGACCACTGGTCATCATGAAAACGTCCTAGGGTAACTATCATTCCACTGGGAGTTCTTGAACACGGTCCACTAAGACTATGCTTCTGACATTACTCAGTAAAATGTAGAAGTATTTTTGGAAGTGGAGAGTAAATCTGTCTCACTGAAGCTATTGATAGATGCTACCAAGAAGGATCTCATGGGTTTACCTGGTAAATTAACCTGGTGCCTTCTGTAACAAATCTAAGTCACCAGCAGGTGGTGATCAGTTGACAACACCACCCCACTCTTAACCTAAGAGTCAAAAACATCAGGTGTCAAGTCTAAAGATACGATCATCAAATAGACTCCTGATCTTTGAAAACAAAAAAAAGCTTTGGAATCAAGTACACTTTGTGCTCTAATATTGTGTTATCACTGACAATGGCTTGCACGGAAGTTCACCATTTGGTTTCAGGTCCTGAAGGGCAATCATGGCTTCCCAAACTATCTCTGCCTTGCTGAACATTTTCCCAGCAGTTTTCTTTCCCGAGGTACAAAAACTCATGTCTAATAGGGAAAAACTGCAACCTGCTACATGCAGGACCTTAGCCTGGGACTGGTAAGCATCCCCACAGCATTCACACATTTTGCCGCTGAACCGTGCACGAAATCACCCATTTTACATGGTCTATGGAAGTGAATAGGAAAAGACTTTGGGAAACTCAGTGTTTGGTGGTGGCGTCAATCAATGGTATCTTTAAGTTCTGATTGGTTATCACTTGAATAGCTCACGTTAAAGTTTAGCTCAGTTGAACTCTGCCACCAACTTTGAGTTGCTTGAGAAAACTCAACTTTACTTCCCGTATCTCATTTCGCTGGTGTTTATTGATGTGGTCACTTGTTGCTTCCGCTTGCAATTCCTGTGTGAATTTGGCTTTAGATCTATTCTCAGTGGAAATTCCAGAGTAGGAGATAGCCCTCTCTTTACTGGTGGCATTGTAGTTGGTGAGTCAACAAAGATGCATCTGACCAGGATATATGAGTGGCCTAGTCACCAGTTGCTCAGCTCCACACACATCCATCACAAAGACAAGCTCCAAGGGGTGTTTCTGGAAATGCTAATCAGGGGAAGATACACATAGACTTGTTCGTACATTTTATGTGACATTTCATGCGACTTTTCCTTCTTGTCTGTTCTTTCCCCTTAGATTTTGTTCACCAAGGTTGGTCTTACTGGGACCATGTTATTAGCAGTTTGTTTTTGAACTTTTTAAAGGCCATAAAAGGTACAAAAACAATAAATAAAAAAGGAGATAGCGCCATTAAATGAATGAACAAATTAAAATTGTCTTGCATACCAGGTTCATTACTACTCCCTCCATTAAACCATCGATGAAAGTGTACCTGTGAGTGTTTACGGTTCAAGTAATTGAAGGAAATGACTGCACATAATTATCAAATGATATTGCAAGACTTGCAGAATTAGAATACGATACGATTTTAAAGTCTGTCATAAATAACACGTGTGTGTGTGTGTGTGTGTGTGTTGAATATTGTGCAATTGATGACAAGATGATTTGTGCCATTGCCAGGATATGAGAATGACATTTCCATTGGGTAATATCTCCAGGGTCACACTGCTCTCTATCCATATATCTATTATCTTTATCGCTCATCCATCTGGGTCGCAGGGTAAACCGGAGCCAATCTCAGCTGACTTTGGATGTGAGGCGGGGTATACCCTGAACAGGGCGTCAGTCTATTGCAGGGCTAACACAGACACAAACAACCATTAACTCTTACGTCCAATTTAGAGTAGCCAGTTCACCTAATATACAGCTTTAAATTGTGTAAGGAAACCAAATCACCCAGAGGAAACCCACACAAGCATGAGGAGAACATGAAAAATCCACACAGGAAGGTACTTGTTGGCCAAGAGTTTCGAACCCAGAACCTTTTGACTGAGAGGTGACAACGCTGACCACTAGGTCACTACACCACCTTTTTCAATAAAACATTGGTTATACTTTCTCCACTCGTTTATTTTTTACTTGCTCTTTTTCTAGCATAAGGAAGAAAGATTCACGCTAGCTCAGTTTTGGTCCTTGCTCTCTACCAGATGCATTTGTGACCTGAAGTAAAAGAGAATTTATAATCAAGAGGAACATGAGGTAGAGGTAGTGAGGGAACGGGAGGAGGAGCAGGGTAGACGTGGAGTAGAAAACCCTGACCTAATTCTGTACACATACTGACAGCTCTATTGTGCTAGACAACATTCTTTCTCTTCGTCTTTCTTTTTTATAATTTTAAAACCAGAAAGTTCTTTTCTCAGGGTTTGAGACCTCTGGCTGTTCTTCCTTCTGAATCTCTTCCTATCAGGCTTATAGCATAGTTGTTATTCTTGCTGTCTTACATGCTGCATCAAAGCTCTTCCCAGACTCACAGACACAAGCAAACCATGCATAGTAAACTAGGCCACACAACTGAGCTGGAAACATGCTATGCAATTACTGATGCTATTCTGTCAAAAACAGGCACACTGTAACCCCTCCAAAGCAGGAAGACAAGTACACCAAAATGATTAAAAAAACAAAAACAATGATCAAACCCTACAAATGTCTAACAGCTTTCATTATACTGTATAATAAGACATTATAAATGCTGACCATACATGTTGTATCAGGCAGAGCAGAGAGAAGACCTTCAACAACTGGCGAGCTAAGAAACTAAGAGCCAAAAAACTGCAAAATCAATTCCTCCTCTGCATGCATTTGTTTTAGAATAGAAACGGTAAACCTAGTGGCACGGCAGTGCAGTAATCAGCACTGTTGCCTTACAGTAAGCAGGTTCTCAGTTCAAACCTGCTGGTTGACTAGAGGTCTATCTTTGTGCAGTTTGCATGTTCTTCACATGCTTGTTTGAGTTTTATTCAGGTGCTCCTGGTTGGGTCCACTGGCTGCTTTAATTGTTTAAATGCGAGTCGGAATGACTGTCTGTCTCTCCATTACCACAGGTGACCTCACCCGGGTGTACCCCAGGGTGTAGAGGTTAGCATGTCCACCTCAAAGCAACAAGGTTCTGGGTTCGAGTCCTGGGCTCGGTGAGTGCGTTTCTGTGTGCAGTTTGTATTTTCTCCCCGTGCTCGCACGGCTTTCCTCCATGTACTCCGGTTTCCTCCTACAGTCCAAAGACATGCACATTAGGCTAATTGGCTGTTCCAAACTGCCCCTAGGTGTGAGCGTGAATCATTGTGTGTGTGTGTGTGTGTATTGACCCTGCGATGGTCTGGTGAGCTGTACCCTTGCAGGCTCCATGTTTTAGCAACATAGAAATAACAACAGTTCTACAGTACAGAAAATGTCAAACAGAGGACACTGAAAAGACATTGTAAAAGACTATAGGATACCTATTGTGTTGTCATACTTCGATGATGTAAGAGTAACATATTCAGTGGCATGTTCTGGCTGCAGTGATGTCGTTCTACTACATCTACATGTCCCATAGCCTAGCTGGCCATGGGGCACCACAGGTGACTTGACCACCAGTCCCCCCCTACTTTCTCTATTTTCTGACAGCCTTAAGGTGTCATTCAGCTTAAGACCTGTCCAGACCTCACATATCTTATGTTGCCTACCTCTCCTTCTTCCTTCACATACGACGTCTTGCAGTATGGTCCTGATCGGCCCTTTTGACCTTGGGATTTGGCCGTACCAATATAATCTGTGTATTTTTACTGTGGTTAGCAGGCCTTCATTGGGCCCAATGGCCTGCCTGATTCTACTTTTAAAATCATAATTTGTGATATATTCTTTAGCGATGTCATTACCACATCACAAATACAATTCACAATCCCAGTCCTGCAAAAACATAACGTGTTTGGGAAGAGTCCTCTAGAAGACTTTCCTAAAAATGTGCACTCTGCCCAGATAAACTGTTTTTCCATATTTTAAGATGATGGGAAAAGCATGATTTATTTGTTGATTCAGCACAGAATGTGCATGGTGGATTTTGGCTTTTTTTGCTTTGCTGTATGATGGACATGGCGGATTTTGACTTGGTTTGGCGTCGGCATGTTACATTCATGGTGAATTTCCATTTTGGCTTTGGCACATGGCATACACAGTGGAATTTGGCTTGGATGCAATTTTCCAAATCAAATGCCAGAAAGCAGATTTTCTTCATCTTGCTACCCATGTAGCAATTCTGTTGTGTGAGTGATGGACAATGAAGGCAAATTTAAAACATAACTTTTCCCTTTAAGGAAGAATGTTTTAGAGAGAGAGAGAGAGAGAGAGAGAGAGGAGACCTTTGGCATTGTGGTTAACCTTGACAAGACACAAAGAGTCCAGAAACCAAATGCTTTCCATTGTGATGATTACTGTTCAACACACCAAGCAATGGGCTACTGAAAACTCTAGAACAAAATGATGCTGACACTGCACTGACCATCATGATAAGTACACACTGCACTGTTTATCTCATTAGGATCGCCGCCCTGTTCAGCAGATACAGCTGTCCCTGGATTGGGCCCAACAAACTCAAAAATCCATTTTCAAGCAACATAAAAAGCTGAGGTTCTCCACAAGGCCCAGCTGTCATGAATTTTACAATGACAGCATTTGGTACTAAGCAAACCAGACTGTGGACTATCTGTATGCATTTACAAACGGGGTTTTATGATTATAATTCAAACATAAGAAAACGCACAAATCGTTTTGTTTTGCGGGACAGGGTAAGCGGTCATAGCTTTTCTTTCCTGCACATGGATATGATTATATAATACGATAACTTTCACTTAATAGAATACATTTGGAATTCAGTGAAGTTATCATTATGTAAAAGAAAAAAGATGAAAACGAGTTCATGGAGCGGCATGATGGCGTAGTGATTAGGACATCCGCCTCACACAAGAAGGTCCTGGCTTCAAGTCCTGGGCTCGGACGTTTCTGTGAGGAGTTGGCATGTTCTCCCTGTGCTTGCGTGGGTTTCCTTTGGGTACTCCAGTTTCCTCCGACAGTCCAAAACATGCACATCAGGCTAATCTGGCTGACCATGTAACCCTAGGTGTGGATGTGAGCATGAACGGTTGCATGTGTTGGCCCTGCGATGGCCTGGCGAGCTGTTCAGGGTATCCCCCCACCTTCACCCAGTGTCGGCTGAGATAGGCTCCAGCTTCCCTGAGACCCTAGTAGGATTAAGCAGTTTGGCAAATTAGTCCGATTGAGAGAGTGCATTGGATATTTATTTGACAGAAGGAAATGAATTCAAGACTATTTGCTCAAGAGTCACTTTAGATGAGGTTTGGCCACCCACAAGCTGTTTACTTCTAATTTATCTGGTTTATTGTTATCAGTAATGTCAGTTTGTTTCACTAGTATAAATACCCCCATGCTTTTGGAGCTGCACCACTCAGGCATCCCAGTGTTTGTTTGGAGTCTGAGCAGTGCTGGATATTTGAAACCATCATGATCAATACGGACTGCTTTTCCGATTATGTCCACAGATGCCTGTGTGTGTGTGTGTGTATATGTGCAGTAGGTGCTTGTTAGAGGAACTAACGCTGGCACAATGAATTAGAATTGAGTAAACATAGATCTACTGATCCTATCGGATGAGCAATAAAAAAAAAAACCTCAGTGAGCACTGTAATCGATGCTTTGCTGCCATCACACACCAAAGAATTGCTTTCACTGTGTCTTTCTTTGGTGGTCGTAACGGTTCTGCTGACAAAGCTGCTCCAACTGAAAGACCTCAGTGAACCTAGAGCAACATACACAAATAACTTAAATAAGAAAACGACTGCTGATTGTTTGAGTTTGTGCTGATCTGTTCTTAATTATTGCCTCTGCTGCCTTTTTTTACCCCTCAGATATGTGAAACATCTATGCATGTCCAAGAATATATCAATCACGTTTACATAGAGCAAATGCATAAACATTGTACATAAACATTGTGCATATGGATTTCGTTTGCTTTTGTGCATGTTCAGTAGTTCAGTAGACCTTTCTCCCTACTAACAGACAGTCAGTAAGGAAAATATTATAAATATAGAGCCACTGGCACTGTGGTTAACCTTGGCATTGCATGTAGAATCCAGGAAAGCCAAACCACCCGAAACTATTTTTGTACAGTACAAACAAATAATCCACCAATCAACAAATTTTGGCTACATTTTTTGGTTAAGCCTGCCGTTGAATGAAGGTTAATGAACTGTAGCGACACTCTGAGCCACAGATATATTAAAATATAACCATTAAAGTGTCTCATAATCCAAATCTCCACAAATCAGCACAAACCTAACTAATTATAAATGGGGTACCAGCGTCATAGAGACTTGACTCAGAGTCAGCGTGAGAATAAAATAACCCTTCTCATATAAAGGGTTCACTGGGAATTCCAAAGTCATACAACTGCTGTAATCAAGGCTGTTTTATTACATTTGTTATTTTCTTTTCACAAAACAGAGGCTATGCTGGCTATAGCTAGTTGGGGCAGTAGCTTGATTCCCCAGAAATATATGAAGGACATAATGAAAACTTTACTATCACATAGTGCAGGTTTATAAACTTATTTCCAGTGCCTTGCATCACAAGTATTTGTGTCTCCAGAACTTTTTTACATGTGCATGATAAAATGAACTAGCATCGATATTCAGCTGAACCTTGACAAGCACGTTTCTGTGTGGAGTTTGCACGTTCTCCCCGTGCTTGTGTGGGTTTCATCGGGGTACTCCGGTTTCCTCCCATAGTCCAGTGACATGCACATGAGGCTAAATGGCTGTTCCAGACTGCCCCTAGGTGAGAGTGTGAGTGGGAACAGTTACGAATGTGTTCAGGAAGTACCCTGCCTTCACCCAGAGTCGACTGAGATAGCCTCCTCGCGACCATAGTGGGGTAAAGAGGTAATGAATGAACTATGGCCTGACCCAAGGAGTATATGATCGTATGTACACTTTTCTGACCACATGCTTCAGAGTCATTGCACTCCCATGGATCTATACACTAATTTGGAACACCGTGACATAACGAGCTTTTTAGAGCAGGAATAAGACACGAGAATGAAAAAATGGTGTCAGCACCTAAGCATTAACATTTTTTAAAGCAGGTTTATTTAAATTATGTGGGGCTGGTGGTGTAGTGCTGGGCGAGAGGTCATGGGTTGAAATCCCCGTTAGACTCCACGGTACTGAGACCCCTGGGCAAGGTCTTAACCACAAGTGTGCCTCTGTCCACCGGCCGTATAAATGTTCAAGTACCAGTATAAATACTGGGAAGGTAACCTGCGACGGATTAGTGTCCCATCCAGGAGGAGTTGAACTCCTAGTTGCTTGACGCAGGGATAAGCTCCGCCCTGATGAGCCACTGGGTTGGGGAAACCAACCCCCCCCCCCCCCCAAAAAAAAAAAAAAAAACAAAACAAACAAAAAAAAAAAACCCAAACAAATTTTACCAACCTTACTTCAAAATAGTGCAGAATAGATGTGACATTTGCGATTAGTCTTATCTTATTAAAATAGGGTGTAATTGGCTGTGTTAGTGATGATACCTACCACTTTTTCTTGCAGAAGGTAGCGAATACATGCTGTTAACACAACGTGAATAGCCCTGGCAGAAAATCCTATTAAACAAGTGCAACTTTCCCCTTACTTTGTCGATTTTATTCACCCAATTCCCTGTTTACAGTGACTGCAATCTGCTGATGTCTTGTACAAACAGCGCAGCATACCCAAACAGGACTCCACTGAATGTATTGCTCCCATAGTAGAAGTATACTAATTAGGTAGTTATATAAAAGAAATTTCGGTCTCATCTTCTGGTTAGCTTCCTCTCACCTTAAGAGGTGGCTAACAATAGATACAGCAATTCCAGGTATATAAGCTCCATTGCGCAGCAGTGCATATGAGGATTAAATTAAAAGTGAAGAAATGGGATGCTAGGAACGTCTCACGTCCATTTTATTGCTGATGTAGAGTGCAAACATGGGGAGTGAGTGAGTGTGTCTACAAAAATCATGCTGCAGATAATTAAAACCTATTATCCTCACAATAATTAATGATCTGGCTGTTCGTACATTTGGTGAATTAGCTTAGCATATGGCTATAGGGGAAGAAGAGAACGGTGGAGAGAAAGTGAAAGGGGGATTTAGCAATGTTTTCTCCCTGTTCTCATGTCTGCCATGTCGAATCTTTAGCACCTCACAGACATGGGCGTCTCAAGTGGACGTGATTCGATGTAACAGCTGACGGCGACGGTGGCGGCAAAACGAGACATTTGTACCGAGTACCTGAGAGGAGAGAGATTCACAAGAGAGGAAGGAAAGCGGGGAGGGAGGGAGGGGAGATTGTGAGCGTGTTCCAGCACTGTTCCCCAATCTTCCTGCACCACATAAATATTTCAGATGCACACACACACACACACACACACACACAAGTACTTCTATCTTTGTGGGGACTTTGTTATAACCCTATATATACCCTAACCTTTACCCTAACCCTAACCTGAAACTAATTCTAACCCAAACCCTAAAACCAAGTATTAACCCTCGACAAGCATGTGACGACGTGAGCACCAGCCAAAATGTCTTCACTTACCAAAATGTCCTCACTCTGTTGCTTCAAAATGTGTTCTAAGCCTCAGTATGTAGCAAGCACACACACACACACACACACACACACACAGATTTGCAGAAACTGGTGAGAGCTTCCTGTGTGGCACTGTCATTTTTGTTTTCCTATATGAATTGCATAGCTACAAACACCACAGGACTTATGCTTCTTTGTGTGTGTGTGTGTGTGTGTGTGTGTGTGTGTGTGTGTGTGTGTGTGTGTGAGTGAGTGAGGACATTTTGGGAAGTGGACATTTTGACCTAACGTCTTCACATGGCTTTTGAGGGTTAAAACCTGGTTTTAAGATTCAGGTTAGAATTAGTTTCAGGTTAGGGTTAGGGTAAAGGTAGAGGTTAGGCACTTGGGTATGATGGCTAAGGTTAGTGTAAGGAGTCAGAGAAAGCAGTATGATGGTGGCTCAGTGATTAAGGCTCTGGATTACTGATCCGATTGTGGGTGGTTCAAGCCCCAGTAGCACCAAGCTGGCACTGTTGAGTCCATGAGCAAGGTCCTTAACCCTCAGTTGCTCAGTCCTATTATGAATGCAGGTCACTCTGGATAAGGGTGTCGGCCAAATGCCTTAAATGTAAATGCAATATGATATAACAAAGTCCCCACAAAGATAGAAGTACAAGGCGGTGTGTATCACTGAATCAGCCACCATGCTTGCATCTACAGTGTGATTCAGTTATACTGTTGTTGTTTTAACTGTTTTTAAAAAATGTGATTTCTTGCTTCATTACAGTTATGCATAATGGATGATACAGCATAGCTATAAACATCTTTGACCCTTCAACTAAATGATCCCACCATAGCTGACAGATATGCAGTCATCTCAAATACAGTTTTCTCCTCATCATTATTTGAAGCACACGCATTCTTTTTCTTTTCCAATTATGACACAGACTCTACAATCGTTAGTGATGGATGCTAAAATTGCCCTGTTCAATTTTATCGACGAAGTTGTACCATTTATATTAAAGTACCAAATATATCTTACTTCGTTGTCAGCGGAAAGGAAATCCGGCCTTCAAAACACTGACACTTTCTTGAGTAGGTTGTAGACGGGAGGTATTTAGTGTGCAAGGTTAGGTAGAGTCAGTAACACAAAGGGATTAGAACAACCAGCCAAAATTCATTCATTCATCATCAGAATGCTTTTCTATCTGTGCTGTCAGAAATGGGGACGGCACAGTGGCGTAGTGATTAGCACGTCTTTGCAGCAAGAAGGTCCTGGGTTCAAGTCCTGGGCTTGGCGAGGGCATGTTCTCCCTGTGCTTGCGTGGGTTTTCCTCTGGGTACTCTGGTTTCCTCCCACAGTCCAAAGACAATGGTCATCCAATATCAGGTTAAAGTTTTGAGATCAGGCATCTGCCCCACAGCAAGAAGGTTCCGGGCTCGATTCCCAGGTTCGGCAGCTTCTGAGTGGAGTTTGCATGTTTTCATGTTTGTGACTGCATGGGTTTCTTCCGGGTACTCCGGTTATTTCCCACAGTCCAAAGACATGCACATTAGGCTAATTGGCTGTTCCAAACTTGCCCCTGTGAGTGTGAGTGTGTGTGAGTGTTGACCCTGTGATAGTCTGGCGAGCTGTTCGGGGTGTACCCCACCCTTGCACATTGTTGACTGAAAAGGGCTCCAGCCTCCTGGTGACCCTAACAGGATTAAGCGGCTCGGCAAATGAGTGAGGGAGTGAGAATGTGAAATACAGGGGTATTAATGTACCTCTGTGGTGTAATTATTAGACGACAAAATAAGCGTTTGACCAACTTTAGTTGAAAAAGACACAGTTGTATATAATGGGTACAGACAAATACCTTAGAGGGAACTGCCCCAGTGACAAACTGTTGCACGTCGAAAGGCCTGGGTCACTGTCTTGAGGTGGGAATATACTGTACATCCTGTAAGGAATGATAGTCCATCACAGATCGCTGACCTTTGTTACTGTATCTACTTTGCTATTCTCAAGAGTAAAAGCTGTAGGATATAAAATGATATATTGATATATTCCTCCGTTCATTTATCATCTTTAAACACTTTATCCTGCTCAGGGGTTTGGTGGATCTGGAGCATATCCCAGAAACTCTGGGCAGGAATATACTGTTACATGACAAGGCATTATTCATACACTTAGGGGCAATTTCGCATAGCTAATTGACCTATGGGTGGCACAGTGGCACAGTGGCTAGCACATCCGCCTCACAGCAACAAGGTCCTGGGTTTAAGTCCCGGGCTCGACGAGGGCGTTTCTGTATGGAGTTTGCATGTTCCCCCTGTGCTTGTGTGGGTTTCCTCTGGGTACTCTAGTTTCCTCCCACAGTCCAAAGACATTCAATGGTCATCCAGTATCAGGTTAAAGTTTTGTGATCAGGCATCTGCCCCACAGCAAGAAGGTTCAGGGTTCGATTCCCATTCTAGGCCGCTTCTGTGTGGAGTTTGCATGTTCTTCCTGTGCATGGGTGGGTTTCCTCCAGGTACTCCGGTTTCCTCCCACAATCCAAAAACATGCACATTTTCTGTTCCAAATTGCTCCTAGGTGTGAGTGTGAATGGTCGTGTGTGTGTTGCCCTGTGATGGCCAGGTGAAGTGTTTAGGGTGTGCCCCGTGTTCACCCAGTGTTGGCTGAGATAGGCTCCAGCCTCCTTGCCACCCTAGTAAGAGTAAGCGGTTCAACAAATGAGTGAGTGAGTGAGTAAGTAACTGAGTAACCTGGAGGAAACAGATGAACTCGGGGTTGAACTGCAAAGCCTGGAGTCGAAAGGCAACTATGGTGCACCACTTGTAGTATATAACATCAGTAACAACAGTAATAACATTAAGGGGTGCGTTATTTAGTTGGAATCAAAGTTTTCAGGAAAGTCGCTCTCCAGGTACTTGGTTGGAGACCCCTGCAGTATATAATTATCAAATTGGGTGTGGGTTATGACCAGACGTACACACCCACTCATCCTGTACCATCAGCTCCCATCTCCCCCTGTAGGCTGCACCATACCGGGTGGAATAGCTCTCCCCAACCGCCGTGATTAGAATGTAATGAATCGTCTAGACAGTATTCGTCTGGATTATGTAGAAGTCTCTTGAGCATGTTTAGCATTAGCATAGTCCTGGTGTGCTGCTATCCCTGGAGCACTCATCCAAATGCAAATACACAAAGACTCAGGGACATCATCTCATCTGGAAATCTCAGTGGATTGGAAAGAGGGGTGATTAAGATGAGATTTTGGTGGATTAGAGTTTTTTTTTTTTTTTTTTTTTAGGTTCGAGCAGGATTTTGGAAATGTTGGAGGACACACTTCAGAGAAAGTTTAATGTAACGGACCTACGACTGCATGCACGCACGTACAAGTTTGCATGAAGGAAACACGAGTGCTAAGAAAATCGAATATGCAAAAGGTTAGCTGTGCGGATTTTTCTGCCAACTGGATAAGAATAGTCAATAAAGTTCATAGAACTCAAGCAGGTTTTTAACTGCTAAAGAGCTCAAAGAAGAGGTCTCGGCAAGTTCATCCACAGCCAGAAAGGAAACGTCTTGGACGGACCCCAAAGATCCGCTCCATTACTGTACAACCCGAGCCTTGAAGAAATTCAGTGAAATGGAAATATGAGTACGGCGATGCATCGCTGGCTTGCCAGATTCATTCTCTGCGGTCAGGACTAATACATACAATCACACACTGAAGTAATATTAGATTACTAAGGTGCATATACCATTGTGGGGCCGGTGGTGTAGTGGTTAGGGTGCTGGGCTCATCATCAAGAGGTCGTGGGTTCAAATCGATGATCAAGAGGTCGTGGGATTAGCGTCCTATCCAGGCAGAGTTGAACTCCTAGTCACTTCACGCTATGGAAGAAACCTGGGATAAGCACTGGCATGATGAGGCAGTAGGCTCGTTCTTCCCAGGCTTGCAAGGGTTTCCTCCGGACTTCCTCCAAAGACATGCACATTAGGCTAACTGGCTGTTCCAAATTGACCCTAGGTGTGAGTGAGTGAGAGTGTATATGGTTGTGTGTTCGTTGGCCCTGGGAAGTCTGGCAAGCTGTTCAGGGTGTACCCCACCTTCGCCCAGTGTCGGCTGGGATAGGCACAGCCTTCCCACGATCCTGCAGTAGTAGGATTAAGCGGTATGGCAAATGGGTGAGTGAGTACGTGTACTATATATTGATAACTGACATCTTTGATAGTGTTCTTTGTTCTTTTGAACTTCCTAGAAGCAAGATTTACATCAGGACAATCATCCAATAGGGAGTTACATGTCCTGAAAATTGCAACATGTATTCATCACAATGTAGCCTACAATTTAATTCTTTGTATGAAAACACACTCATTGATGTTGTGTTGTTATTTACATTATTATGTAACTACTTGCGTTCAATTATAAGGGTGTATATATCTTAACAGCTGGAGTAGCTTGTTGTAACTGAAGGTACAATTACTGGTTTCCGAGGCATGTGGTTCCATCAGTGGTGTGAGCTGGCAACATGGATAAGTGATCGCTAAGAGGGTTGAAGATCAACCTTACAAACGTCACTCAAAGGATATTTTAGGAACCATATATCATGATGTTAAGGTGGAGCTTAAGGAACAAACGTCCACCTCAACTCATATCTTCTGCATTAATGTTTGTATTTAAGCTCAAGGCCGAGAGTGATAGTAGATAAAGATCTGATGATTTCGAGTGTTTACGCCTACTCCTCCTTCATCTGTTCCCCGCTCTTTATACTATTCACCAGGCTGAATGAGAGTGACTAGATCGTCAATAAAAGTGGTTCATGAAATTGTATAGCCATTATGGAAAATTCCTCTCTCGGCATCTGCGCTGATTCACGCGCTGATGAATAAAAGATGCGCTCTCATGCTCTCGCTCTCTTAACATGAAGGAGCGAGACAGAGGAGAGTTGAGCTCAGGTGCTCAGGTATGTGAAGAAACAGATCAGTGGTGACAGAGGTGCAGTGACATCATGGAGAGGAAGGACTGTGATTGGAGCAGAGGCCCAAGTGTGACTCTGTGAGATCGCAAAAATAAATAAATAAATAAACAAATAAAAAAAGCCTCATTACTCTTTTCTCAGCTGCTCTGACTTTTACATCAGCGTAATAATAATAATAATAATAATAATATAGTAATAATTGTATTGTTACTATATTATTATTATTGGCTTATTTTGTATTTTGTTATTCACTTTGATTTTTGTTATGCATTTGTAATAAATGACTTTATATATTCTAATTTTAACACTGTGTGTGTTAGGATGCAGGAATTAGAGTACCCAGGACACAATCTAAAACAGTCTGCAGTACTAATAATAATATATTTATGACTTCCTGACATGTGCTTTACCCATCTGATATATTGACAAACCTCAGCTGTTTTACGGTCACCCTAAAATAAAAGCTGGTCTCACAAATAAACCATGAGTTTATACATGACTCCTTTGCCTCTGATTGGTCTGGGGTTCTTTACAGTTGGCTAGAATGGGGGTTATTTTAAAGCATCTCCGCTCTGTAAAGCCTGATGCAGGTGCTTAATCAAGCATGCGCTCCTTCCCAGAACTGATGGCATTCACATTGCCCTCATTCTCCTCATGTGACTGATCCCATTGAGGATCCTACCACTTCCTGCCTGCACGAGCTGTAAGCATCGCACACTTTCCCCCGCCTCCCGTGAGATTTGCATGGTTCACAGACGAGCGCCGAAGCAACTGTCAGTCATTTGTACACTCCCATTGTCTGACTCGACTCATTTTCCCCCGTCCCCAGTTCTGGACGTCTCAACATCTCGACTCGCCCTCCCCCCACTTTAGCACTCTGCTACAAAAGGTAACTAGAAGTCATCGCTGCTGCGCTCGGTTGCTATGCGGATACCATGACAACCATGGCGGATTGCACACGGGGCTCCTGGATCGAATGGCTGTAATGGATTGAACTTTAGGGGCTGTGAGGAGAAATTACACGTTCAGAACACTTTCCTTTTTTTTGTTGTTGTCCCCGAGCAGTGGGATGGGTGGACGGACAGGGAGGGTCAGTGCAAAATGTTGGCTATTTTCAGATACACAAAAGCCCACGTCACTGCCGGTTAGGGAAGGCAATATCGGAATTGATCAATTAAGTGTTTTTTTTATAGACGCAAGGCCACATCAAGGGACTAAAACTTTGTAGGGAACATGCAGGGAAATTAAACAGGGAACAGCAGCTTGCAATTAAACAGAGAAGCTGCACTTCTTTTACACCATCTGATGAGGGTGTAAAAGTAAAGTTTTTTTTTTTTAACCCAGTAGATGCAAGGATTCAGATTTATTTCCCCACTAGACCCTTTGGCAACATCCTTTGAAATGTTATATTATTTAATAATAATAATACAGTAATAGGGGCAGCGGTGGCCTGGTGGTAGTGTGCTGGCTTATTGATCCGAAGGTCAGGGGTTTAAGCCCCACTGTCACTGAGTTGTCACTACTGCCAGCCATGTCCCTCACTGTCTGTGGTGAGAAGCATGTAAAAGAACCACTGCTGTCATTAGTAAAGAGTAGGCCATTGGGTTGCCGTCAGTGTGTTTCTGCCCTGCGATTGCCTGGTGAGCTGTCCAGGGTTTCCTCTGCCCTCGCCCAAAGTCTGCTGAGATGGACACCAGCCTCCCCCATTTTGCTCACATGCACTTGCACTTTGCAGCTTATTCTCTGACTTTATGTATAAATGTCTCTGCAAACTTACACATGCAACCATCTTTAATAATAATAATAATAATAATAATAATAATAATAACAGTAATGATGATGCAATTGTTTATTTTAACTCTAATTGTAAATTATTAATTAATAATTTATTTTATATATAATAAATGTTTAATAGTACCTTTTTCAATAAATGTATTTCAATATAAAGTATTTTATGTTTTATTATTAAAACATTTTCACACCAATATATTAAATACTCACTCACCTTCACAGGTAAAAACATATATTGCAAATGAAACAACAAAAGAGGTCCAATGCCTCATGGGTGAGTACTACTGCTACTATTAATAATGACTGGTGAAGCAAACACACACGTTCACTGACCTTTTGCATGGCGCCAACTGACATATATAATGGCATATATAAGGTCAATAATAGGGCATGACGTTAGGTAACATTACTTTACCTGAATGATGTACATTAGTGCTAGTACTACTAATAATATTACTACTGTCATGACGTTAGTTACTATACATTATTGGAGAAATCTCTTTCATGTCTTCGGACACACACATGCTCTGTCTAACTTGAAGACAAAGTTGAATTTGTAATGATCTAAGTAGATCCCGGCGTTAGACCTATAATACCTAGTTCCTGTCTATGTTAATGTAATGACTATCGTAATATTACTTGACTTTAGTACAATTTCCGTTAGCTCTCAAATGTCTCGTAATAATAATATGAACAATATATAGCTCATGCGAAAGGTAATAACTTACTAGGACCGAGCGCGTACTTGTGTATTGCGGACAGTCAGACACGCACACAATTTCCTGCCCGTCATAGTACCTTCCGTGACGGTTTGACGGTCTGCTCTATAAGACTATTATACGGTTAAAGCATTTGTGCTACTTCATTTTCATTCTCATTCAAACAGTGATCCCTGTCATCTTAGAAGAGACCACAGCTACCACGAGAGAACTTTTTCCTCATACGATAAAGGTGATTGATTAGAAGAACTGCATATATGTGCAGTGACTAAAAGGACACATGTACCAATGCATGCGCCATACCCCTATATACCACCCGTACTGCGTGACAGTCACCATTCCTTATTTTAATCGGTCCCCAGAGTTTTACATCAGAATGCTTTGAGATACGCCCTGCGATGGTCTGGTGAGCTGTCCAGGGTGTACCCCGCCCGCGCCTGGAGTTGGCTGAGGTGGGCGCCAGCCTCCCGGCGACCCTAATTAGGATTAAGCGGCTTGGAAAATAAATGAGTGGATGAATGCTTTGAGATATAAAGTCATTCTGACATTCTAAGGCAAGTAAATGTCACAACATAACATTATGACATTTGATTGATGTGTTGGGTCAACTTGACAAGCTGCTGGGATACGTCTTTATTTATACAGTAGGTGTTTTTAGTAGTTACTTGTCCTGAAGATGGTATGTAGGTGTCATGCAGCCTATGAAAACTGGTTTTGGGCATAAAACATGATCGAGGAAGATTGTGAGTATATTTCTATTACATTCCTCGCAAATACAGATGAAAATTGCTGGGTGGTTCAACTTGTTGACCTACAATGTCCTTTTTTTTGTTTGTTTTTACAGTTAATAGTAAATTCATGGATGAAAATGTAGATAATAGTAAAGAGATAATGCAGAAAAACAAGTTGGCAGGAGGATAATGGCACCCAGAGATTACCATGTGAAAAAAAAAAAGATGTCATGGTGTGCAAGGTCTTTTCGCCAGACTAAGAAATGGAAAACCAAATCTTTATTCAGTCACCAAACACACACACACACGCACTGAAAAAGAATGTGATGGAGAAAGATACAGGAAGATGAGAACGGGTACAGTAGGAGATACAGTGTCGATCAGACAGCTATGAGAATGAGGTGGCGCACAGGGCAGGAAGAAAAGCAACAGCGAAGGAAAGGTGGGAATGAAAAGGAGAAAAGCGACAGAGAAAGGAAGAAAGGAAGTGACAGAGGAACTGCATGAGGTCTCTCGTCCCTGCAGCATTCCCGAAGAGATACTTGGCAGTGTGTGTGGGAAGACGGATCTGTATTCTCTTCCCCAGCCTCCCTCCCTTCTCCTTCCTGATAGGGAGTCTTGCCGGGAGAGGCCAGAGGCGACAGGCTTTTCAGATAAGAAATCTGAAAGGAATCGAGCACTTACACATTGATGCTCACACACACACACACACACACACACACACACACACACACACACACACATAGTGTGATGGATTTGTAATTACGCCTGTCTCCTCTATTAATCATCATAATTGAGTTCATAGCATTTAAAAAAATTTCCATATTTGTAACTCGAGCTGCAGTAATGTGACACTAAATAACCGTAATATGACGTTTCAAGATTTTGTTGAAGAATAGAAGGAAAATCCGCCTAAACACTCCTCATATTTTAGCATCGACATAGAGTAACCATTTCCTTCAGGACCTGAGCTTCTTCCAGCCCATCCCTCCCTTCTTTCCTCCTCCTCTTCACTCCCCAAGGAGGAATGCGTGGAGAAGAGGCGGATCAGGATGCCCGGTTCTCTGTGCCAAAACCGACTGGGCTGACGTCTCCATCGTGGCAGCTGTTGGGGGTTATGGTTAGAGCAGGATTTGTGTTCTTGGATAACATGGAGGCCTCTACTTTGCCAGAGAATAGGGGTTGGTGTAAGGTACTGATGCATTTGCACTAAAGAGTAGCGGCATTAATCATCCTTACAGCAAAATTTGTGTATAAAGTATTATGTTTAGGTGATACAGAGCTTATTTTAACATTAATCACCATAAAAGGCACTATACTGGAAAATTTTATCTCATGGATTACTAGCGGGGGCTGAACCAATGCGGAACAACCATTCTTTGCCCCCGGAAGTGACGTGGACTCATTGGGCTGGGTTGTCCAATGCAAGTAAACAAGCAGCAACGATTTAGACTCACACCTACGGGCAATTTGGAATGATGAAATCGCTTAACGTGCATGTCTTAGCACTGTGGGAGGAAACCGGAAGGAAGTACCTAAAGCAAACCCATGCACGCATGGGGAGAACATGCAAACTTTACAAAGATACACCCTCGGCAATCCCGCGACTCGAACCCAGGACCATCTTGCTGTGAGGCGAACATGCTAACCACTATGCCACTGTGCCATTATATGTTGTTATGTAATCTACAATGAGGTAATTAGGAAATGCCTACGATTGGCTAACCCCATAGGCTAAAAGAAGGAGGATGTGTAGCCCTTTATAAGTTACAACCCAGAGGAACATCCAGTCATAGGCCCTATTTAGTGTCTGTACATGGTGACCCATGGATTAAAGACAATACAAGCATCTATGTGTACATCGTTTTCTCGAAGGTGTAGTGGATAGCATGTCTGCCTCACAGTAAGAAGGTCCCGGGACTGGCGAGGGCGTTTTTTTTGTGCAGAGTTAGCATATTCTCTTCTTGCTTGCATGGGTTTCCTCAGGGTACTCCAGTTTCCTCCAACAGTCCAATACAAAGTCCCTGCAACCCTAGTAGGATTAAGTAGTGATGAGTGAGTGAACTGTTTGAATATTTAACCAATCTGTTACTGCAGCGTACTATTTTTAATGACAACAGCCTTTTGTTGGAATAAGCCTTAAAAATAAATGTTATCATGCAAACTTATGTTCCTTCTCAGAAACGGCTTATACGGGCATAATGTAGCCCAGCTTTAACCGAAGTGAAGCAATCCCAGACGTCTGTGATCACATCATGCCGATCAAATCAATCTCCGAGTCTCACAAACAGTTTAATACAATCTTAAATCTCTTTTGGGAAAAAAAAAAACCCTCACCACATGTCTGGAAATGTTCCTGCCAGGCCAAGCTGGTACAGCACTGCCCCGTGTAATCCGCCTAGAATCGGTCATGCCAAGCCAGGCGCTTTGTGTAATGCCACCCATAGCCCCGTGTCCAACAAGTAGGTCTGCTCAGGATTACCCAAATATCCCCAGCATAGCAGGGCTCCTTCCTGAAACGTCCGAACGGCCTGCTCATAATTCCCAAGCACCTGGCTCTGTGCTGGGGCACGGATATGACTAAACAAAGCCTCTAAATATAAATCATTATTATGCCACACTGATCGCTATTATATAACCGACAGTAAAAGATAAACAGGGGGTGACCCTTATCAAATATGGATGATGATGTAGCTATGAAAGTGAAATTATTCTAGAAATCTCTAAAGGATGCAGACTCAAACGACTGTTTAGCACAAAGTAAATTAGAAATTGAATTCCTCTGAGAGTGATTCGGGGCAGCATGGTGGTGTACTGGTTAGCACGTCCGAGGTTTGAGTCCCGAGCTCGGTGAGGGCATTTCTGTGAGGAGTTTGCATGTTCTCCCCAAGCTTGTGTGGGTTTCCTTGGGGTACTTTGGTTTCCTCCAATTGGCTTATTGGCTGTTCCAGATTGCTTCTATGTGTGTTGGCCCTGCGATAGTCTGGCGAGCTGTTTTCACCCAGTGTTGGCTGAGATAGGCTCCAGCCTCCTCGCGACCGAAAACTCGACAAAACTTTTTTTTGTTTTGTCCATAACCCAAACCTGTCCCCTCCCCTTTCATTTGGCTGTGGCCAAAAATTTGTCACATTGATATCCAGTGGTTTGTCCTCCACTACACCACCAAAACCAACAAGTTTAAACAAATAATTAAAGCACGTATTCTGAAAGCTAATATCTCATGCAGCGGTGAATTTTCGATTCACCAACTTTTCTGAATGAGGGGGCAGCGGTGGGTCAGTATCTAAGGCTTTGGCTTAGTGACCCAAAGCTCAGGGGTTCAACCCAAAAGGTTCGTCAGCCGTCGTGTTGTGCTGTGAGATGCTAGCTTAAATAATGAGTATCAAATGAGTGACCTTTTACAGTATTCTCTATAAAATGAAACATTCCATGCATTCTATTGTTTCTTTCAGGCAACATAATTAATCCGGGAAGAGGAGACATGCCAAGGGCAACAGGAAAACGATGGATTATATTCACATGGGGTCACTTCCTGTGGGAAAGGCAGTGACACTGAATGGGGCCGCTGGCTGTCATGGGAAGCTTTGCTGAGTATGAATGTCGAACGGACCCTCCTACATACTCTGTCTCACTGTTCCTTTCTCTTTCTTTTTCTGTGACCTCCTTCCCTTTTCGCCCAGACTCTCTATGACCCCCTGCGTTCCACTATTTTTTTTTTCCATTCCTCTCCCACACATTTCCCCCATTTTGTCTGTTTCATATCTGTTCTCGCTCCTTATTCTTCCCCCCGTCAAACTTCTTCCACTCTGGCACCCTCCCCGGAGGTTTGGAGGGGTCATGGGCCCTGTTTAGCCTACGTGGACTTTCACTTCCTAAAGAATCTCAGCCATGCATACGTGCAAGGAGAGACAGGCTTGCGTTCTCCATTTCTTGTTGTTTCATGTGTTGGGAAAGTTGACTTTATGGAGGTACAGTCTCCACCATTCACTTTAGCTCAGCAAGAATACAGCTACTACTTACAAAAATAATATAAACCCAACAGTGCCTGCCATAAATCATGGACAGAAATTGGCTTTTTTATAGTGCAAGAACAGTTTGGAGATTTCTTTCCTAAATTTATGGAAAAAAATGCCACAGAACGGGGGATATTAGATTTTTTTTTTCTCCCTCAGCAGCATTAATGCTTAAAACCAATTCAAGCAGTACACACTCATTAGCTCAAAAATAATAATCAGGGATATTTATATTGCCCTAAACTCTCTCTCTCTCTCCCTCTATATATATATATATATATATATATATACACACACACACACACACACACACA
>JAQMYF010000022.1:40395007-40405456 GCA_030014195.1 Neosilurus mollespiculum | reverse complement strand
TATATATATATATAGACACACACACACACACACACACACACACACACACACACACACAGATATATAGATGTGTAAATCCCCTGATGAGTGGACAACCACGAAACAGGCTTGTCGGGATGAAATTGTAGTACTGTTTTTTTCCCACATACAATATATATATATATATATCAGTGGCGGGCCGTGCATTTGGTACCTGGGCCTTCAGTGGGAACTTATTGGACTTAATCCACCTCTTAATACCACCATCACGTCACAATTATATAAACCAGAGAGAGAGAGAGAGAGAGGCATTTCACGTATTGAGGGCGAATACCATTATTACTAAAGCAAGAAACCCAGTTAACCCATTTGGCATTATGTAACTTCCTCCGGTAAATCTGGCGTTCGGCCAAATGTAACAAGCGTAAATTTAACAGCTCGGTGATAAAGGGTTCAAAATCAATATTTTTCTAATAACATGACAAAAACATAAAACATTTAAATAAAATACATTATACTCACCAGAGAAGCTGATTATTTATAGAAAAAATCTGAACTTGGCTTGTTGAACAGTTTTGTTCTAATCAACCAATCAGAGGACGGAAAAATGCTGATGTTGTTGCAGCTAGCTGGCCCTATGAGGCGAATTTGAAATCTGATTGGTTAAAGAAACAGCCCCGTCGTTAATATAGTTTAAGTGAAATCGGCTGACACTACTGATTCTCAAGGCCCTGGGCGGGTTAGATTGACATGGCAGCACATAGAGGCTGAAATGTGATTGGACAAAAAAATCTAACATCCACATACACATACTGGAAGCAGTGCAGCCAAGAGACATGCCACGAAATGAGGAGAATAGACTGCTGGGAATAAATTAACACAATTTCATGGAACAAATACTAGAATTTAAGTTGTAAATGTAGGTCAGTGCTTCTGATAGTGTTTGGGCCAGCAGAGAAGGCTTTGCTAGCCCTGATGGCCCACCACTGATATATATACTGTATATATATATATATATATATATATATATATATATATCGGTTATTACCGTATGGTGAATCGGTTAGCATTAACACAGCATGAAGGTCCCGAGCTCACTGAAAATGTTTCTGTTGCATGTCCTCCCTGTGCTTGTATGGGTTTCCTCTGGGTACTCCAGTTTCGTCCAGCAGTCCAAAAACATGCACGTTAGGCTCATAGGCTGTTCCAAATTCTCCCTAGGTGGGTGAGTGAGTGTGAGTAGTTGTATGTGTGTTGGCTTTGCAGTGGTCTGCCGAGCTATTCAGGGTGTACCCCACCTTCGCTCAGAGACGGCTGAGATAGGCGGCAAGTTAGTGAGTGATATATTATATGTATTTCTTTCTTTAAAAATGATTTCCCAAGAGCATGACTTTGATTGGTTTCTTTTTAATCCTGACGAGGCTCCCCGTTTTGTACCAAAGCCAGATCTTACAGTGCAGTAAAAATTAATACTTTGTATTGCTCTCTTTTTATGACTTTATGAAAGCAGCAGTTGGTGACTGTGCTTTTGTTTAATCATTAACTGACTGTGCACGGAAAAAAAAAAATACTGCAAAGTGACTCGTGTATCAAGAACCTGAAATCATTCAACCGCAAATCCCAGTTCTACAGTTTAATAGATTATGCCAATAGTTTTAGAGTTTTATTTTAAATCCCAAACTCACGATTGTTGTGCGCTTGGGTTTAACGGCTTGTTTTACCAGATAGTTTAACATAACTTTCCGAGAAATAAGTATAACTCCAATAACAACGAAGCATTATGCACCAGTAAGACCCAGTTACCGCTTTGTCTATATAGTACAAATTCATGCCTGAATTACCCTGTATGGCGACAGGGTGGCGTAGTGATTGGTATGTCTGCCTCACACCAAGAAGGGCTTGAGTCCCGGGCTTGGTGAGGGCGTTTCTGTGAGGGGTTTGTATGTTCCGCTTATCGGCTTTTCCAAAGCGCTTGTGAATGGTTGGTTGTTTGTGTGTGTTTGTGTTGGCCATGCGATGGACTGGTGATTTCTTCAGGGGGTCCCCTTCTTTCACCAAAAGTCGGCTGAGATAGGCTCCAGCCTCCCTGCGACCCTCATAAGGTCAACAGTTTGGCAACAGTTTGACAAATATATTGTGAATGAATTACCCTGTAACATTTCAGTCACACTATATAACATGAAGGCACTAAAATCTAGAACAGCAGGTTTCCTCCATGTCTCATTATGCAATAAAGATCATCTATTGTGAGGTCTGTGATTTAGGAAAATGCCTAAATTCTGCTAATGGCATCAGCAGCATGATCTCAACTTGTAAAGAAAATGGGATTGCATAAGCAGAAAACAAGCCTCATTACAATAGTAACATAGTAGTAAAATTATCTGGAGGAAACCCATTCAAACACCTCATAAAAGCCGTTCAAGGTTGGATAAAAAAAAGGACAACACGGAAAGCTTAGTCGTCAAAGTGAGCTTGAGATAATACGTTTTTTTTCTCTCCATCTAGTATTTATGATAGGTTTGCAACTCACTGCATGAGAGGTTAGGCAAGTAGGTTGGTAACAACAGCCGCATTTCCATTATCACAGCAAAGCTGAGGGCGAGCCAGGGCCATTACCATTTCTATTATTAGCCTAAGGATTTTGGCCTGATGATTACCCATGATGTTGGCCAGAAAAGGTCAGCCAGTGCATAAGGTGGGGTTTACCTCTTTCAGACTCTTATACACTGTAAGGTAAACATTTAGCTCCATGGAATCTTAGTAACTTGTGTCCACATATGTATTTACAAGAAAACTTACTCATCACTTACTACTATTAGGGTCCAGGGAGGCTGGAGCCTATCGCAGCCAACACTGAGCGAAGGCGGGGTACGACCAGAACAGCTCGCCAGACCATCACAAGGCTACATACACAACTCTTCACAGTTACATCCATAGTAGGGGCAATTTGGAACAGCCACTTAGCTTAATGTGCATGTCTTTAAACTGTGGGAGGAAACCCGTGTGGGAAAGTACCCGGAGGAATGCCTTGCAAGCACCGTGAGAATATGCAAACACCACACAGAAACGCCCAAGCCTGGGACTCAAACCTTGCTGTGAGGCGGACATGCTAACCACTACATAACCATGCTGCCCTGTTTGTTAGCAGCATTATGCAAAGACTTATGGGCAGTTTTCTTTTTCCTTTTTAAATTAACTTTCTATCAGAGGCGGGGCTTTGGAAAAAGGAAGGCACCATTATATTTGGGGGATGATCCGGATCTCGAATTCGCGATCCAAGAATATGTTTTTCAAACGATTCTTTTACAATATGAGATTTTTGCGTTTTTGGAGAATTGCTGGGCTTGGTCGGGTTTTGCGCTCTCCAAATGCTCTTATTTCATATGTGTTGTTCCAAACTGCAAACATAACGATTATTCCGAAGTAGGAATAAATCTTATAATGTGCATGTCTTTGGACTGAACAAGGAAACCGGAGTACCTGGAGGAAACCCACACAAGCATGTGGAGGACATGCAAACTACATTCAAACTCATTAACCGATCCAACACACTATTTCACACTGATTTGACTCCGTCAAACCGATTCGAAATCCTCGCCTGACTATGCATCACGAGTCTGCTGTTGTGATGACCTTTCAAGTTTCATATGAGTCTGATAATCTAATCAGTAAAGCCCAGTGGCTAGAGCATAGCTAACAGATATCCGGTCCCTAAATCACACAAGTGTGTTAGTCTAAGTGGACCTTCACTGTTAAATGTCCACTGATAATAAGTCGTCTCTCGGGAAACTTTCAAGGCTGTTAAATGAATGTGGCTGTCAAACGATGCAGATGTTGGCAATGATGATAATGATCTTATTACATTCATCACTCCTGGGCTGGCTGAGGCATTTTTTTTGCTCGGTGTAATCAGATCTGCAGCCGACACACAGCTTTCAGAGGAGCGCTCATAACTGTTGGCTTCTCTCATATACACACCTACACCTTTTCAGCATGTCTCATCAGCTCAGATTTATCTATGGGGTATCTATCCCTCCCCCCCACAGCAACACAAACTTCATGGACAAATGGGGAGAAAGAATGATAGTCGTGGTACAGATGGATGGATGGACGGATTAATAGATGGAGGTTAGAAATAGGGAAAGATCACTGGACGAATTAGGAGATGGAAGATGGAGCACGGTATGCTTTTCTCCGACGGTTATGTGTACGTGTAGTGGGTTTAATAATAGGAAAGTTGTGTGTCTAAGCAGCTGCTGCCAGAGCAAAGGTCACAAAAGGTGAGCAGGTCTGCTGTACCTGCTGTGACCTCATTATTTAATAACAGGATCATCATTCCTTCTATCACTGCATTATCACTTTGGAAAACATCCTCTTAATATCTCATTCCATTATTTCCTATCCTAACTTAAGTCCCCTTGCCTCTCCTACCCTGCCCGTCCTTCATTCATTTCCTATTCTGCTGATCTATTGTGGTTTGCAGATGAACTGAAGCCAATCCCAGCTGACATTTGGTGAGAATAATACCAGTGGTACACCCTGGATGCTAAGGATGCTAATCAATCGTGGGGTTAACGAAAACAGACAGATAGTCATTCTTACTCAGCTTCACTTATCTGAGCAATTTATAAATAAATAAATAGCCAGTTGACCTAATCTACATGTCTTTGGACTGGAGGTATAAATAGAGCACTCAGAGGAAACCTATCCCACCGCACTTCACCCCACCCCATGCTATGGGATCCAATCCTATCCATCCTATCTTCAAACCTTGATGAAAGAGCGGTTCAGGAAGCATAAGGAATCATTTTCACATATGTATCGACACCCCAGAGTCCTGACCTTAACCCGATTGAAGGTTTTCGGGATGTGCTGGAGAAGACTTTATGGAGTGGTTCAGTTTTTCCCCTCATCAGTTCAAGACGTCGGTGAGAAATGAACTCGACACTGGATGGAGATAAATGTTATGCTATTTAAGTTCGTTGAAACAATGGCACTACGATTACGTTTTGTAAGCAAGGCTAAAGGAGGAGCGACAACATATTCGTGTGTGCGGCTTTTTTTTTTGGGCCGGGCAGTGTAATTCACAAACTCTTACCCGATAAGCTTTTATATTTTCCAGGTACTAAAGATCTGCACTGTGCATATTCACTGGCTGCTGGAACGAATCTATGCACCTTCTCTGAAGCGCTTAATCCTAATTAGAATCGCGGGGAGGCTGGCGCCCACGTCAGCCGACTTGGGGCGAGGGAAGAATACACCCTGGATAGCTCGCCAGGCCATCGCAGGGCAGAAACACGCTGATGGCAATGCAGCCTACTCTTTACGAATGTCAGCAATGGTTCTTTCACATTTCTTTCACTATAGACAGTGAGAGACATGGCTGGCCTTATATAACCCAGTTAGCTGCACTGGGTGGACAGCAGTGACAACCCGCAGATAGTAGGGCTTGATCAGTAATCCAGAACCCTACCACAGTGCCACCACTGCTCCAATCCATGCATCTATCCTGGGTAATTAGTTTCAGTCCCTAACAAACTTCCACTCATGCAATATCAACACAACACCACATGCATGCAGTTACAGTGTATATTAATTTCTTCAGTACTTGTGCTCCTTACACTGCTTATTATTTACATCTCCCCTCTGGCTTCTTCCAGATTGTCATTAGTGATTGACACATCTTCTGGCTGACAGTGAACTCACCCCAGAGGAATTTATTGTTTTTTTTTTTGTGTGACAATCATTTCCTCTGACATGAAAACAAAGGGAGACAGGCAGAGCGATGACTGATAAACAGCATGTCCTGTTAGTTTGTTGTTTGATGCTGTGAAAGCTGTTTTCTGATCATGTGCCGTTAACTTTCACTTATAAAAAGCTGATGTGTTTTATCTTTCATTATCAGTTCATTTTGGCTGAATAAAAAGGTCTCCTACTGAAATCACCCCAGCTCACTGGCTTAGTATCACTTATTCACCCGTTTTACATCTTGTTTTAGTTCTTTGTCTGTTGACAAATATAACAAATAAATAATAACAAGACGTCTGGACCAGAGGAATAAATTAACGTATGCGCGATAGCCTGGAAATGCAACACGGTTCGTTAAAAAGAGTAAAAGTCCGAGATCAAGTTTTCAGAATCAGATATACAGGTATGTGATTTCAAGAGAAATTTAAAAAAAAGATGGCGGCGGCACAGTGGCGTAGTGCTTAGCACGGCTACAGTCCAGAGGTAGGCACATTAGGTTAACTCTCTGTTCCGAATTGCCCTGAATGTGTGTTGGCCCTATGATGGTTTGGCAAGCTGTTCAGGGTGTACCCTGCCTTTTTCCCATGTAGGCTGAGAGAGGCTCCATAGGATTAAGTGGTCCGGCAGTCAGTGAGTGAGTGAGTGAGTAAGTGTGTTCTGTCCATGTTTTATAAGTTTAAGACTTGATATAATAATATAATAATAACTCTATAAATAAGTTTGTTGTTGTGTGGGTGTTGTTTTGTTAAAAAAAAAAATATAAAAAAATCTTCCAACATAAAAATGATGTGAGTATACATTCCCAGATGTCAGCACACACCAATCAGCACTGCGATGTATACAAACACAGGATGGACAGATGGACATATAAGCCAGGTAAAATCAAGTTGATGGTTTCTGAAGCATGGCATTTCGCTCGCACAGGCCTTTGGTATGTTCACAAGCGGTAAAGGCGGATAAAATGTACCTTAGAGGGTACTGCACCAATTACATGATTTTATAGCCCTAAAGCAAGCGAATCTGCACGCAGCACACACACAGAATGTGCTACACACACATGCACACACACACACACACACACACAGAGTCAGCACTCAGCGGACAGTTCTGGTGGGTTCTGTGTTGGTCTGTTAGCAGCGGAGCGCTAATGTGTCGCCTTCTCAGCTGTGTAACACAGTGAACATAATTACGAGTACAAAAGTCCATTCATGAACGTGACTTTTCTCTAGTCACTGTCACTCACACACTGCTGGCGCTGATCCAAAAGCTTGAAGAATGTGTCCTGATCTGTTTCTGGTACAGAAGGACTGTGCAAATCATGTTTTAAATTCCAGCTGCGCTTGAGGAGAAAAAAAATAATAATACATGGATGCAAATACATATAGAAAGCAAGACTTCCTTTCCAAAAAATAACAAACAAAAAAAAACCAAGAATGTACTTTGAAACCCCTTGCAACTACAGCACATGACCTTTGTTTGGACCTGTGAGTCCCACAGGAAGTGATGCATATCTAAACAGGAAGTGTGTTTGCATCATAAATAGCTCTTTATCCAGCTCTTCATAAATCAGCTTCATTCATTACGGAATGCAAAAATACAATTACAGACAGTAACAGAATCAGCAGTGTCTCACTCAGTACACAACAAAATGACAGACACTGGGTCCTCATACAAAAAATAAGATGACACAGTGTGGTGTTATGGGAAAAAATAATCAGCTCCTGAGATCACCAGGTCATTCATTCATTTTATAAGCTGCTTAATCCTAATTAGGGTCGCGGGGAGGCTGGCGCCCACCTCAGCCGACTCTGAGTGATGGTGGGGTATACCCTAGACAGCTTGCCAGGCCATCGCAGGGCTAACACACACACACACACACACACACACACACACACACACACACACACACACACACACTACCATTCACACTCACTCTCACACCTTGGGGCAATTTGGAACAGCCAATAAGCCTACTGTGCATGTTTTTGGACTGTGGGACAAAACTGGAGTACCCAGAGGAAACACATGCAAGCACGAGGAGAACAGAAACTTTGTCAATAATTACAATGACTATATATATACATATTTTTTTTACAAGAATGTCAGAATCTGATTGGTCAGCTATCAAAAGATTAAAAATCCTTATTCTGAGTGGATAATGCTGGAATCAAAATAAAGGACACTCACAGTTTGTCATGGTGTCTTTTCATGCTTTTAAAGGGAAATATATAGCATGAAAATCTTGTTTTAGTTTGTTTTTCATGTGTTTCTGTGTAATATATACTAATACACCCTTACAGAGCTTGATTTATTTAGGTCTGCATGTAGTATCTACTAAACTTATTTAGTAGAATTATGAGGCCAAATAGATACCATTAGTTACACAGAACCTAGCAAAGCACAGAACTCATCTGACCCGCCTCTGTCATTGTTAAAATATGTAAATATAAACTATAAATTTTATTTTGCTTTTTTCTATGTTTCCTAAAAGTCTTAAAGAGAGTCAGAGACGCAGTTACCCTGGTCTTCTGCACCTGCTCTCGTAGCTCGTTTGCATCTCTCATGATTGAAAAAAAGAAAGAAAGAAAGGAAATTGAAAAAGAATTCTCATTATAGTGTGCTTCTTTGCTTATATTTCTTAGTAGTATATACTAAAACGATTATGAGCCTCAGGATTGGTGGATGTCGTGTTATCGGGGGCTAATAAGTGAAATACAGTCTGCCTTTGGTGCATTATTATTATTTTTTCAATTAATGAATGTTATATATTGCATCCACTTACTGTATAGTTACTTTCGTTGATAAATTTGGAACTTAAGTAACTCCATCACCAGCCAATCAGATCTCCTCGATCTTTCATATAGACCTTTCTATCTCCCATCATTAGAACCGAGAGGACCACGAGTACAAGCACATTAAAATACACCTGTGATTTGCGTTTGGAGCTGGAACTAATTTCCAATCTGCTGTTAAACAAAATTAATATAGACCTTCTGACCAATCAGAGCCGAGAACTCAACATGCTGCGTTTCGATAGTGCATTATCTACATAGATACAACATAAAGAATCCGTTCTGTGCTTTCCGTCTACACATGGTGGTATTTTATCCTGGGTTTCAAAATCAATTCCTTCTTTAAAAAGTCAGACTGAAGGTCACTTGAAGTTAAAGTGCAGAGGAGAAGAATCTACTTAACAATAATCTATTTCGAAACCGCTTTGAATGTACAGTATATTACATAAAGTACATTATTACCCATAATTCCTAAATATGTAAAGTACTGTATCTTCCTAAGAAAAAATTGCATCAAGATATTTAATAACTCATTAACAGAGAACAGAAACTGTAACCAGTAAACTTTTTAAAGTTTTTTAGCGCCTGTAAAATAAGGTACAGAACTCCCTGAGTTAGAGCTATATAAAAACAAATCGTCTGCATCGGGTGACACTTTATGAGTCATTTTCCTTTCTCGCCATCTTGCAGATCCTTTCATCGGATTGCAGAACTATAGCGAGGGGTATTGATGAGTGCATCAAACAAAAACAAAAGGAAATGAAGAATGACTGCATACTAATACTCAAATAGAGGAATGCATTGAAGCTCGATGACATGCTGTAACTACGGACTCGGGCTGTAAGAGAATTTCAATCATGGTGCATTTTTTTTGGGTCAAATCTCAATGTCTAAGATCATGAATAACCTCCAATATAAACAAAATAAACAAACAATCTCTCTACCTCTTTCTCCTCTCTCTCTCTCTGGCTGTCACTCATTCTGAGCATGACATGTCAAGCATTTTCTTCTGTCCTACCCATCCTATTCTGTGGAAACAGGTTCTTCCGCATAAGTCACAATGCACATGTTGGTCTACTAATCCACCAGCAATAGCATTGTCAACAGTTTTTGCAAAGTCTCTCACAACATGTCTCCAAGAAGATCTATTACAACCAGATTTTCCCAATTAGGGTCGACAACGTTGCATAACTTTAGACCCCTTTTGAGACAGTCCTTAAGTCTGAGGTATGGACGACCGACATTTCTGGATCGATGACAGAGTTTCCCATAGAATACTGACTACATAAATACTACATGTCCAGACCATCTCAATCCCTTCTGAGTGACCAAGGCTTCAACGCTGGGCATCTGAGTTCGTCATATAACATATTATCACTTTAGGTTTATCTTAGCATAGAAGTAATATTAATGAATTAACTGGCTGTTCCAAATTGCCCTTAGGAGTGAGTGTGAATAGTCGTGGGTATGTTGGCCCTGCGTTGGTCTGGCAAGCTGTTCGGGGTGTACCCATTGTCGGCTGAGATAGGCTCAAACCTCTCCGTGACCCTAGTAGGATTAATCGGTTCGGCAAATGAGTGAGGGATGAGTGATATTCTTGGAGTGGGATGTATTAGGCAGGAAGTGAACAGTCAGCTCTTGAAGTTGATGTGTTGGAAACAGGAAAAAAGAGAGCCACATTGTGATGACTAAACAACTCGGTCTATTCACCTCCAAAATGGTATATATACCATTATATATACCTAGCAAAGTTGGTCCAAGGAAGAACAGCCTGTGAATGAGTATCACAGGTGCCCAAGGCTCATTGATGCGTGTGGGGAGCGACAGCTGGAACACCTGGTCTGATCCCACAGACTGTTATGGTTTGAACCTCGATGAACTACCAGGACCCAAAAGCATACCCGGAGACACAAGGGAAGTTAAAATATTT
>JAQMYF010000022.1:40364603-40376019 GCA_030014195.1 Neosilurus mollespiculum | reverse complement strand
AAACCCCCCCCCCCCCCCCCCCCCTCCTCTGTTGTCTCTTGGAGGGGAAAAGAAGACCTGGGGCTGGGAGAAAAGGGACATAAGGACGGATAGAAGAGGAGATCTTGCATATCACTTACATCTGGGAGCTGAACAATGACAGCTGCTGATGTCAAACAGGTGCTGAGCTTCATGCCTGCAGGGAGAAGAGGGTGTGTCTGCAGTAATCCCTTCTCTCTCTCTCTCTCTCTCTGACTCAACTCTTTTTTTACACTGCACATCCTGTAAACTCAAACACCCAGCAAAAGCTTTCACAGTCAAGACGGTGGCTTACTTCCCTTACACTGCGAACGTCCCACCGATCTCCCATGAAGTCTCTCACTTATGAGGTGGAGAACATTTGAAAGCTAATGTGGAAAAGGTTATAATGAATCCATCTCACGGTGCAGCAGAAGGATGGAACACTGAGGATTACGATACTAAAGGAGCTTGTTAAAATGTGGATGAGAACTGAACGCCCCTGTTTACCTGTCCATCCATTCATTTATCCATCCACCCATCAAACCATCCATCCATCCTTTCATCTGTCCATCCATTCACCCACCCACCCAACTATCTATTATTTCATCTATTTATCCATCCACCCACCCAGATCTACACGTCCATCCAGCCATCATTTCTTCCACTCACCCACCCAACCATCCATTCATCCACTTGTCCATAGATGATCTACATATCCATCCATCCTTCCATCCACCCTCCCATTCATCCACCCACCCCCTATCCATCCATCCATACATCCATCTATCATTTAATCCACTCACCCAACCATCCATTCATCCACCCATCAAAAAAAACTACACATCTACCCATCCATCCACCCATCCATCATTTTATTCCATCCATCCACCCTCAAATGCATCCACTTCATCCATCCATCATCCATCCACCTTCCAATTCACCCATCCATCCATCATTTCATTCCATCCATTCACCCTCCCATTCGTCCACCCATCTATCCATCATTTCATCCACTCACCCATCCACCCACCCAACCATTCATCCATCCTTCCATCTATCCACTCTCCCTTTCAAATAGCCATCATCCATCTGCCTTCCCACCCACCCATCCTTCCATCCATCCATCCACCTATTTAGGCGTTAATTTTTTGTTCATCTATCCATCATTGTTTACTATTATTATTATTAATTCTGTTTGTTTTATCATCTGCTCATCTATCCATCCGTACAGTTTTGTTTCACTTATTTACACATTATTTATTATTATTATTTTTATTATTTATTTTTTTTTGCTGATGATCCATACATCATTTATGTATTTGGTTTTGCTTGCAAATGTATTCATTCATTCCTCCCAGCAATTCTATTCATGTATTATTATTTATCATATTATTCAAATAATCTAGAAATTATATATAGAAATATATAATATTATACACTATATTTATTTTTAAAAACCATCATGATTGTACTTCAGTGTACATATATATGGCACATGCTGTCAGCTTGAAGTCTCTGATCTATAGACACCACTGGGAGCGTGGCGTATCTTCCCTTCTTCGTGCTCTCTAAGGTCTGTTATCATGATCCTGTCAGAATGTGTGGCTTAATATTCTTCTGTTCAGTTCCTAATTTGACCAGACATGAATGCGACACTGCTTTCGTTTGAATGTGAAGAGTTAAGATGCTTGTACTCATTTCCCAAGTAATCACACTTCTGCGGTCTGCAGTCACATCATCAATAAAGACAAGTGAGCTATTTCCACTGGCAGCCATACATGACAATCAACCATGGTATATGATTCATACAGTATTCATGTAAATCCAGTGAAGTAAAGCTGAAATTGTACACTTTAATCTGGTGGACTTTGCTTTATTTCAAATCCACCAAGTAAAGCGCCAAACCGACAACAACTAAAGAAAAAGTGTGACTGCTCAAGCACACAGGGTTTTAAATACAGTGTGGGCTGAGAATTCCTGTGGGCTGTGGACAGAATAAAGGCTCCGTTTCATTAACCAGATGGACACATGCACTTTTCAGTGTCTAACTATTTATTTAGGCTAGAGAAAAGCCTGTGACGGGCGTGACAGCACCGCCTGATGCCAAGACATTGGTTTCTGTCTCTCGTTCAAATATGTGTCAGAGTTGCTAAATAACTGGAGTGGAGCCTGCCGTTGCTGTGAGTTAAAAAAAAAAAAGGTTCGGATGTGTTGTCAAGAGTGTTACGAGCACCACATACACGTAAAGAGTTTATTCACACACACTGACAGACACACACACCCACGTGCGCAGCATCATTGCGTCTAGCAGAGTAGATATCACCTCCGTAACAACTGCAGTGAAGTGATAATGTAGTCACGGTTCATTAGGGGAGTCTCTGCTCACACACACACACACACACACACACACACACACACACACACACACACACACACACACACACAGCTTAGCACTGCGGGTAAAGCTACACTCTTTCACACCAGCAACAAGATGTGTCTCTGTGTGAGTGTGTGCGAGTCTGTGCACAAATCTAATTGGCTGATCTAATTTGTAACCTACAGCTTCGAAAACATTTAATTCTGGTCTCATCAGCCCAAATATTTCTGGGTTACTTAAAGCATGTCATCCCAAGGTGTTAGGTACCAAGGTGTTTGATCCCAAGGTGTTTGATCCCAAGGTGTTAGGTACCAAGGTGTTAGGTACCGAGGTGTTTGATCCCAAGGTGTTTGATCCCAAGGTGTTAGGTCCCAAGGTGTTTGATCTCAAGGTATTAGGTCCCAGGGTGTTTGATCTCAAGGTGTTAGGTCCCAAGGTGTTTGATTCCAAGGTGTTTGATCTCAAGGTGTTAGGTCCCAAGGTGTTTGATCTCAAGGTATTAGGTCCCAAGGTGTTTGATCTCAAGGTGTTAGGTCTCAAGGTGTTTGATCTCAAGGTGTTATGTCCCAAGGTGTTTGATCCCAAGCTGTTAGATCCCAAGGTGTTAGGTCCCAAGGTGTTAGGTCCCAAAGTATTAGGTCCCAAGGTGTTAGATCCCAAGGTGCTTGATCTCAAGGTGTTAGGTCCCATGGTGATTGACGCCTAGGTGTTAGGTCCCAAGGTGTTAGGTCCCAAGGTATTAGGTCCCAAGGTGTGAGGTCCCAAGGTGTGAGGTCCCAAGGTATTAGGTCCCAAGGTGTGAGGTCCCAAGGTATTAGATCCCAAGGTGTTAGATCCCAAGGTGCTTGATCTCAAGGTATTAGGTCCCATGGTGTTAGGTCCCAAGGTGTTTGACCCCTAGGTGTTAGGTCCCAAGGTATTAGGTCCCAAGGTATTAGATCCCAAGGTATTAGATCCCAAGGTGTTAGGTCCCAAGGTATTAGATCCCAAGGTGTTAGGTCCCGAGGTATTAGATCCCAAGGTGTTAGGTCCCAAGGTGTTAGGTCCCAGGGTATTAGGTCCCAAGGTATTAGATCGCAAGGTGTTAGGTCCCAAGGTGTTACATCCTACAGTATTAGATCCCAATGTCTAGCCTTTACACTTCTATGTATATGAGTATGAGTTTATACAGACAACTTGATGTATATTTCCAATAGTGCAGTACATCTTCACATGCTTCCATTCAAACCTAAAACTATAGCCAGGCTCTACAAGGTCTATATGAAAGAGGCAGGCAGTATCGTAGTGTAGTGGTTACCATGTCTGTCTTGCAGCAAAAAGGTCCTGGAATCGAGTCCCGGGCTCGAGGGCATTTCTGTGTGGAGTTTGCACATTCTTTGTGAGGCAGGAGAGGTCAGTGGTAGCCCAACCCCATTTGAACACCTTGATGTTGAAGAACTCGATATGTGGGCTCAGTAAGATGGCGCTACGGCACACACAGCTCAAAGATAATTGTAAGTGTTGACGGAAATGCTTCTGGATTGGGTGATCTTGCTGCATGGCGATATTGGGTGGCCGGCCCGTTCCCCTGTCCTCACCCCTTGTGATTTTTTCAGATTTTTTTCTCAAATTTGCGAGTAATTTTGTGATTGGTTTGCGGATGATCGGTGAAAAAAAAAGTGAATCTCATGTTGTAAATCAGTGGCATTTTGTTTGTTTTTTGTTCACAAACCATTTGCTTTTTATTTATGCATTATTAGCATGAATAATATATGAATGATGACAAAATACACGCAATATGGCGGATGCAAGCAAGTGTCAAACTTTTCTCAAACTTTCTGCGTGGAAGTCTCCAACTTGTTGCTTTTCCTTGTGAACAAAAAAACGAATAATTTGCAAGCAACAAGACAACCTTGCGACATTCTTGGGGCATGGGCGGACTGTTTGAGAAGAGTTTGAGACTCTTCCGCGTCGGAGCCTCGTCTTGTGACATTCGCGGAAATGTCAAACATGTTTGAAATGTTCTGCGATGAGTTCGCGAACCAGGTGACCAAAATGCGATGCTGCGAATGTTGCGCGACAAATTTGAGAACATTTAGAGAATGAAAAGCGACAGCCAAGAATTGCTGTTTGCGTCAGTCGCATTTCAATGAAACCTCTAGTGTGATCACCCTCTTACTGATGAGGTAGGTCCTCTGTCTCCATTTGAAGACGGCCAGTGAGTGATTCAGTGAAACTCTTGTAATCAGGCTCCAAGAAGAAGTGATTACAAGAAACAAACCATTCAAATGTTGTGCCTTGAGCAGTAACTGACACCCAGAACGTGGAATTTAACGTGACTCGGTCTTGTGGCCACAAAACCCAACAACACAAGAATGGAGAGAAGAGAACAGATAAGCATCACATTGTTTGCTTCGGACTAAAGCTAACAATACGCTCAGTGAGACCGGTTCTGTCTGGTCAATGTGACTGAATCCAGTTCTCAGAGTATAATGCTACATGTGGGGTTTGCAGGTTCTCTCAGCGCTTGCGTGGGTTTCCTCCGTGTATTCCAGTTTCCTCCTGTAGTCCAAAGACGTGCGCATTAGGCTAACTGGCTGTTCCAAATTGCTCTTAGGTGTGGATTTGTATGTGTTAGCTCTGCGATGGTCTGGCGAGCTGTTCAAGGCGTACCCCGCCATCACCCAGTGTCGGCTGAGATAGGCTCCAGCCTCCAACAGACCTTGTTGCCTGACCTTTGAAACAGTTTAGCAAATGAATCTTCAGCACCTTTTTTCTATTAATTTAGTTTATTAATGATGCATGTATAAAAAACTGTGTCTTCAGAAGAATCAGGAGAAACATTTACAGCCACAAGCCCTGACTGCGTTGCTGAAAAGGCAGACTGGACAGAGAGCAAACTGCAGGGCAAGTTGTCCTCCAAAAAAATCCAAAAGGACATTTGGCTCGACACAAACACAAACTGTTGTGTGTGTGCAGCCATTCCACAAGTGCCAGCGGTCATACACAAACACTCACACACACACACACTCTGCCTCATCTTTTCCTGAGTCCTGAAATCCCTGGCCAAACATCAAAATAATGCTTTTATAAGGCTGTGAAAATCATCGTCATTGTGAACAGATGCTAAGGGGGGGGATATGTTGCATCTCCGCGACTTCAGTGACGACTGACTAACTGGTCTCTGAAAGGTAATTAAAGACACATAAGGAGAGTAAAAGCTAACAGATGATCATGTGGGTAAACCTCACAGCAGATAAAATGGAACACAGTGTCCAGACCATACGTGTCTCCCTGTATGACCACAGGACCCGTTCTTCTTCTTCTTCTTCTTCTTCTTCTTCCAGGCTGGGAAAAATGTCAGGAATCCACTCCACCATAACCCTCGACTCTGTTTATGTTTCAGAAGGACGAGAGGAAAACAGGCGAGAGGGTGATGCAGAGGTCATGGGTGACGCCATAGGCATGATAAAGTGAGTGTATCATGAATGCTAATGACATTAGACTCGTGAAAATCACGCTCTGTCTGTGAAATGAATAACATTCCATATTTTAGTAGCCACGGGGCAGCTATTTTCATGATCATGAGACAGGGCGTAAAATTGCAATATTAGTTTTTTTTTTTTTTTTTTTTTTGGAGCAGGCGGTAAAGGAGGAAAAGAGGTTAGGAAAAAAAAACTTCAAGAGGTCTAGTTTGGGGTTGCTTTAATAGCAAAACACATTTCTACCCATTTTAAATCTGAGTTTTAGTGTAGAATATTTGTGGGGTGGTGGTTGGCACATCCGCCTCACAGCAAGATGGTCCTGAGAAGTTTGCATGTTCTCCCCATGCTTGTGTGGGTTTCCTCCGGATACTCCGGTTTCCTCATACAGTCCAGAGACATGCACATTAGGCTAACTGGCTGTTCGAAATTGCCTCTAGGTGCGAGTGTGTGAGTGTGAATAGTTGTGTATGTGTTGGCCCTGCGATGGCCTAGTGAGCTGTTCAAGTTGTACACAGCCTTCACCCAGTGTTGGCTGAAATGGGCTCCAGCCTCCCTGCGACCCTAGTAGGATTAAGCGGTTTGTAAAATGAGGGAATTAATGTTTTTAGGAATGTATTTGAGTTTGACTGGAAGCTATACATGGTCAGCAGTGGAACATATGACTTCTGCAGTGATGCTTTCTTAAGCCGCTGTAAGTCCGGTAACATGTCAGGTGCATCTTCAGCCTGATGTGGTTTAATACTTTCAACAAAATTTCATTTAATTAAACAAGATCTCGCTCTCTTTCTGCCTCTATCTCCCTCTCCCGCTCTTCCTCCCGTACCCTGTCTCTCTGTCTCTGCCTCTCTCTCTTCCTCTCTCTCATCCTGCCTCTCTCTCTCTCTCTCACTCTATCCCCGTGTCTCTCTCCCCCCGCCCCGTCTCTCATCCTATATCTCTCTCCATATCCTCTCTCGCTTTCTCCCTCCCCCTCTCTTGCTGTATCTCTCTCTCTGTCTCTCCCTCTCTCCCTGTCTCTCTCTCAGTCCCTGTCTCTCTCTGCCTCTGTCTGTATCTCTCTGTCTCTTGCTCTCTCTATCTGTGTCTCTCTTACTCTGTCTCTTCTGCTCTCCCCCCTCCCCCCCTCCCTCTCTCTGACTATGGAAAATGCTCATTATAAAACACAAACCAAAGTGTAAAATATGTAAGACACAACCACTGTTTGTTTTGGTGATGTAGCCTCTGGTTGAGACGGTGGAATTTGCTAGAAAAACAAATCTAAACTACAAGAAAGACATGAAAAAAAAACCAATGTCTTTTTTTTCCTTATTTTTCTCAGTTTAGAATTCTAGTTGGAGCTCTCTCTCTCTCTCTCACTCACTCACACACAAATGCACATAATCACCATGTAGAATAAAATATGAAAATCACCACATTTTGAATGGTATTAATCTGCTAGCTGGTTCTATGCTCGTCTTGCTTGTGTTTGGTGCTCATCAATTCTCTTTGTTTCTGATGCGCTTAATCCTAATTAGGGTCGCAGGGATGCTGGCGCCCATCTCAGCCGACTTTGGGCGAGGACAGAGTACACCCTGGACAGCTCGCCAGGCCATCTTTACGAACAGCAGCAATGGTTGTTTTACATGCCTCGCACCACAGACAGTGAGAGACATGGCTGGCCTTTGATAACCCAGTTATCTGCACCGGGGGGACAGCAGTGACAGTGGGGCTTGAACCTCCAACCTTCGGATGAGTAATCCAGCACCCTACCACCGGGCCACCACTGCCCCTCAATTCTCTTTGACTCTTTTGTGTTAATGACAATCATCCTACAGTGTTGAATTCTCTTAACTCATAGTAGCATTCAAACTCCAGTTAATTCAAGAAAACAGATTTTTATTGAAAAACACACACCATGCACACCAGGGGTTTGTGTTGCGCTGTAATCACACCACCCAGCATGGCCCGTTATCTAATACTCATCTCACTTATTTGCTGAACCGGTTAAACCTACTAGGGTCACCGGGAGGCTGGAGCCTATCTCAGCCTACATATTGGGCGAAGACAGGATGCATCCGGAACAGCTCACCAGACCATTGTAGGGCCGACACACAACCATTCACACTCACATCTAGGGGCAATTGGAAACAGCCAGTGAGCATGTCTTTGGACTGTGAGAGAAAACCAGAGTCCCCGGAGGAAACCCATGCAAGCACTTGAAGAACATGCAGACTTCACACAGAAGCACCCAAGTCTGGGAATAAAACCTAGGACTTTCCTGCAGTGAGCCAGACATGCTAACCACTATGGCACTGTGCCACCCTCCATCATGTTTTATTCCATACTTATTCAAGTTGACGTAACAAGGGAAATTGTAAATGGACCATTTTGCCTGCTTTTAAGGTGTATATGGGTCATTCCACGGTAATGTGTACAGTTTGGAAATCAGCTGATGGATTCTGGTTTGGATCGGAGGCCTACAACCCTGGATGGTAAGGTAATCTTTGAGATTGATCAACTTTGTAATTAAAATATTTCAACTTGTAGTATGGGCAACTGGTTGCCCCGAATATCTTGGTTGCACTTGATGGACAGAATGAATATCCAATCAGTTGAGGCCCATTTTTAATTTGTGTAATTAACTCTCTGATTATTCACTACGGGTGGCACGGTGGGGTAGCACGTCCAGCTCATGGTAAGAATCCCCGGGCTCGGTGTTGCTGTGAGGAGTTTGCATGTTCTTCCTTGTGTGTAGTTAATTTAGAACCACATTTGAGTATTTGAAATGTAACAGGGCTAGAAGATATTCCTTGCTGAAGGACAATCAGAGACCTTGAAGACAAACCTAAAACGGTGACTCTTCATTTCCTCCTCGCTTACAGCCAACCTTCAGTCTTTGTGTGTGTGTGTGTGTGTGTGTGAGTGTGAGTGTGTGAGAGAGAGAGAGAGAGAGAGAGAGAGAGAGAGAGAGAGAGAGAGTGTGTTTTCCCTGAGCATTTGAGTGTAGAAAGTGGGTGAGAAACAGACATACCATGAGACAATTTGAAGTGCACGGTGAGCTGAAGTGTTGTTTGGGTCATATTATATCACTGATAAATCTCTAATCGACTATAAAAATCAAATGCTCAATGAGACACAGAATGCTCTCCTATATTGCTCTGTGATTATATTCCCCGACTCAAATCATCCAACACAGAAGCAAAAGAGCCTCCAACAGAGAGTCTATTCCCATTACTATTGCTGTAAATCGTTTTTCGGCTGCGGATTCATGTACCCGGAAGACAACGATCCTGATCCCATTCATCATGGGTCAAACTCATGGCCCGACGACTCATTTTATGTGGCCTGTGAGCATTTTCAAAGTATACAATTATCGTACATTATTTGCATCAACCATTACCAAGAAACGTAATTCATCATCCAGCCACTAGGTGGCAGCAAAGTTTGATTTGAGCATTGTACAACCTTTCAACTGGCTGTTATATTTTGCACTGAATAAATACAACTGTTAAAATATATATATTTTCTATGTGTGTTCTTCATTTCAGGCTGCAAAGCAACAACCTTTGAAAATGTTGAAGATGGAGATTATTTTCTCTAACTACCGTACAGGAATATTGATACTCTTGAGATATATTGTTTGAATTCTTTTCTGGCGGATGTAACTGTACAGCAAACAAAGATCCCGTGATTCCATGTAATTAACACTAAGCTCGGAAAAGTTTTTGGAGCCCCGATACAACTGTACGAAAAAAAAAAAAAACCCAACTAAATTATACTTTCTGCTGCCAGACCGTCTGTAAAACATCGCCGCCTTTACAAAACACTTCGGTCCACATTTCAGTCTTCCAGAATGCGGTCCCCATGTTCCCTGAAGTCCTATCACAGACTGCAGCCAACACGCTCGCTCTCACACGTCCATTGATGCCAGTGATGAGAGAAAGAATATTTTACAGTGTGCCCACTGTTTGTGTCTTACTCATCCTCAAACTGTTGGAAAGTGGATGCAGTTTGTCCTGAAGTTGCGAAATCGAAATGCATCCATCTGTAGTTCTTCTTACGTTACTTCGATTATCCCATTTATTACTTCCAATCGAGCTGCATGTTAATTTAAAATTCAAATCTCATTTATCTTCATGACAGCCTGGTTAAGCTTTTGATGGAGGCAGAATGTCCTGTTATACAGCATGGCGCTTGTTAGAATAATGCTAGCAGACGTTAATACAGTCTATGTTTCTTTTTTTTTTTTAATTTCCAGAAATATGCCTAGCAACTTCAGATGAAGAGCAGGAGAGCATGATGACCAGCTTGAGCCACGTTGCCCTCCATTGTCTATCAATGGTTATATTACACACATGACAGGAAGCATGTCCTGGCAACCAAACTATTGAATTCATTACCGCCACTCATTTTTGTTGCCGCAAAGCCATTAGAGTCCCTATTTACACGTCATTCTTATAAATATGCGGTACAGTAATAAGCTTTTTGATGTACGATGTGAAACGTAGCCTATAAGAATGCCCTTTATTAAAACTTAATAGAGACCTCATACTCTCAGTATATTTTTTTTTTATATGTTAAACAGCTGTTAGATGGTATTATTTGCCATCCCAAGCAAGCTTTCGCCAGGTGTATTCATCCAAAAGGACACGTAATGCTCAAATGGGTCGGCAATAAAAAACATTCAGCGAGATAGACAGCAGCCATGTAGCGTGCTGATTGCTTTTTCAGAACTTTGTCCTCATGATGATGATGATGGTCCCTGGGGATGAAAGCATTAAACACTGTCTAATCTCGTGCCTTAACCCACAGTGCCGTTCATTACATCACAGCAAAGAGGACGTCCCGCCAGACAAAGGTCACATGACTAGCCAGACACACTCATAATGCTGTATAATAAGCAGCGCAATGCTAATCATCTTCGGGCTGGATCTTTAGTTTATCGAAATAATTAGCATCTGCCTGCTCATAATGTTAACTTTATCTATAAAGCACATTTAGAAAACCACGAGAGCGGCTAAAGTGCCGTGTTATAGGATAAAGCTATGAATCCCTAAATATAATTTATTAATATATATTATGGACGGCACAGAGGCACAGTAGCAAGCACGTTCGCCTCACAGCAGGAAGGTCCTGGGTTTGAGTCTCGGGCTCGGCGAGCGGGTGTCTGTTCCGAGTTTGCATGTTCTCCCTGTGCTTGCGTGGGTTTCCTCCAAGCACTCTGGTTTTCTTCCACAGTCCAAGACATGCGTTCTCTACTACCTTTGGTTCTGTCGCCATTGTGACCTTGCCTTAACACACCACCACGCCCCTGCTCTGAAAAGAATATACAAGCTGCAATTAGTAGAAAATTCCAGCTGGGTGAAGAGAATTTACATATATAAGATGTAACAGATCAATAGACTATTATTAGACTATATATTTCTGGGAAAACCCCTTTATGCTGTGGTTGAATTATGGAAAAAAGCAAAAATCAGAAAGTGTAATGTATTTTAACATTTGTTTAAATTAGGTTTTTAGGAGTTTGCATGTTTTCCCTGTGCTTGCATGGGTTTCCTCCGGGTACTCCGGTTTCCTCCCACAGTCCAAAAACATG
>JAQMYF010000022.1:40342647-40359312 GCA_030014195.1 Neosilurus mollespiculum | reverse complement strand
TTGGCTGATTAGAAATTAAGTGTTAATGAGCAGTTGGACAGGTGTACCTAATAAAGTGGCCGGTGAGTGTATATGCTTATTTGTTGGTGTGTTTAACATATTAGTGGATTCGTTTACACCCTTAGTGTTAACTTACATTTATATACTTTAGGTTTACGGCATTCGGCAGACGCTTGTATCCATAGCGACTTACAATTATCATTTATATACAACTGACCAATTGAAGGTTAAGGGCCTTGCTCAAGACCCAACATTTGTGGTACTGGGGATTGAATTCTATATAATTCTATATAAACACGGTAAATTTTGCTGTGTATACTTAATTTGTGTGTAACTACATGCACTCTGAATCTGATTTGGTCATTTTGGTCAAAATGGCTCCTTGCTTGTTTATGTTGATATACTGTATTAATCCCGGAAGGAAAATTTGACTTCTGCATTTAACTGTGAGCACACACACGTAAACAGTGAGCACACGTACACACACACACACACACACACTTGGAGCACAGAGAGCAGTTGGGGGGTTAGGTGCCTTGCTCAAGGGCACTTCAGCTATCAATGTGCAGGAAGAGAAGGTGCAACTCACTCCCACACCGCCACACATTTTTCCTGCTGGTTTGGGAATTTGGCAATCTTGGTCCCAAACCAGCTTCTCTAACCATTACGCCACGGCTGCCCCATATAGTATTAGTAGTATTATAGTATGAGTATTTGAGTCAGTGAATCTTTGGGTCAAGCTTAAGATTCGCTCCTTTGTGGTTCAGTGGAACAGTGTGTGAGTCAGTGAATCTTTCAGTCATAGTCGAGTCTTCTCTCATTTAAACGGTGAGGTTTAGTCATTGAACACAGTGAGTCATGTTTGTGCTCATTCAGTGAGAGCTAAAGATTTCGATCATTTCAGTGGATGTGGTAGTACTGTGTGCTGGATTACAAGTTTATTATAAATCTAAATTTTTTTTATTACGTATTTATATTCTAAATGTTAGTCCTGCTGAAGTTAATCACGTATAAAGAATTTGTGAATGAATCTAAACTGAACCGACTCAAGTGAATCACTCCCACTCACTCATTCTACTATAAGGCTGGAGTCTATCTCAGCCATCACTGGGAGAAGGCGGGGTACACCCTAAACTGCTCATCGGACCATCAAAGAGCCACCACACAGTCACACTTAGGGGCAAATTGGAACAACCAATTAGCATACGGTGCATGTCTTTGTGCTTTGGGAGGAAACCGGAGTACCCGGAGGAAACCCATGCGACCATGGGGAGAACATGCCAACTCCACACAGAAATGCCCGAGTCCAGGACTCAAACCCAGGATCTTGTTGCTGTGAGGTGGACATGCAAACCAACAGTGCCACCATGCCACCCCTCAAATTATTTTTTTTTTGTTTTTAAATCTCAGACACACACAGCCTCTGGAAACACAAAACTCCTCAAACCAGAACCCATCACCTGTACGCTGTAATCTACGCACTGCCGGACCCAGACTGCCGGACCCATGCCTCCGAGGTGTCACATTCATAATCAGCTTGTCTTCAGGATACCAGGTGAAAATTTCATGTGCCTCTAAAATCTCTAAAAAGTGCATGAACCCCGGTGCACTCCAGAATAGAGACAAATTCTGAGAACTGCAGCCTGGCCCGGAAACCTAAGTCAAAATCTTTACCTATAAACAGCTTACCAGCCTCATAATAACAGCATTAATCTAAGCCGTGCTAGCATTTCCGCAATCATGATTGATAAAGGCAGCCAGCCATTCATTATTCATAGCACATGTTAAGGGTGGGGGGTGAGGGGTGGGGTAGTTATGACTAGAGGGGATATTTGTTGCATTGGTTGCACAGAATATAGGCCAGTGGTAGCCAGGCAGCAGCAAAGCAGACCAAAATCTAATATAAAGTCATTTCTGTTGGTTGTATTACGCTGTATTGCTGTTGTCATGGTTGTGGCGTTTTTGTATGCAGGCCACGGTGTCGATGAGGTGTTTTATGTCAAGATGAATTCATGAGGCAGTTGCCTGCTGTGGCATTTAGCAGCTTAGTCTGCAGTCAGTGTCACCGAGTGAAATATGATACACTTATGCACAAATCTGAAGAGATGAAAGGCACAGTTAACCTGTACCAAGCTCCATAAACCAGAAAAAGGTTATTTATTATTATTATTAATATTATTATTAATAATAATAACAACAATAATAATCATAGTCATAATAATAACAATAATAATAATGATAATATTCATAGTCATAATAACAATAATAATAATGATAATAGTCATAATAATATCAATAATAATAATAGTCATAATAATAACAATAATAATGATAATATTAGTCATAATGATAAAAATAATAATGATAATAATAGTCATAATAATAATAATAATAATAATAATAATAATAGGGTAAAGCTGGACCCATTTTAGCTCATTAGATATAATTCCAGGTGTCTTATCTGTTATTATGGCTTTACTGCTTGAAAGTGTGTTATGACAACCGTATCATGGCAGATATAATTCACCAACCACTTATGTGCAGTTCTATCACTGTTAAAACAATGTCTAACGTAATGAAAGATTTTGCTAAATATGAATAGACACCATTTATAATATATAGACATGCTTTATGTTAATTATTATGTCACATGACTTCAAGATAACTGTCACAACGCTTAATTATCTCTCTAATTCGGAACTAATACCATGTCACATTTTAGTTTTTAGTACTAGCACTGTCCCACTGGGTAACAAGTTAAACAAAGATGATCTTTCATTATTTAATCCCTATTCTGTGCCATTTTGTTTGTTCTGTGGTCATAAAAACTACTTAATAAGCGAGCATGAACTCCCAGCCCGGAGTCTTTGGTACAGACAGAGCCAAAAGTGTTATTGCCTACATTTTTTGGTCTTTATTTAACCATGAAAAGTCTCAGTGAGATTAAAAATCTCTTTAACAAGAGCGTCATGGGCAAAACCAAACAAAACAGCTAAACTGTTATAGCACAATTATTAAAGATATGAATAATCAAAACCATTCTGCTAATAAGAACTTCAACATCATAACGCACAGTGCAGCTAGCTAATGGCCAAGTTGGATACGCCTCGCTCAGGATGAGTGGATATGTCTCGGTCTTAATAGGAGATTTATTGACAGTGCATTGACCAATCAGATTGTGCCTTATGTCACTGCATTATAATAAATAACAGTTATTTGCTGAGTAGTCGGTAAGACAGAACATCAAACGGACTATTTCAAAACTCGGCACATATATGCACAGATGATTGCAGACAGCTTTTTACCTCCGCCAAGGAGGTTATGTTTTCATGGTTCATTGGTTTGTTTGTTTGTCTGTTTGTTAGCAACATTACTCAAAAACACATGAATGGATTTTGATGAAATTTTCAGGATGAGTCAGAAATGATACAAGGACCAATTGATTAAATTTTGGAAGTGATCCAGATTACTGTCTGGACGCAAAGAATATTTAAAGATTTTTTAGCGCGGATAACGTAGTCATTTGAGTTACTGTGTCCGGACCATACCGAAGCGTAACTTCCAGGCTTGTGTCTGATGGTGTAATCTTATTCTGTACAACTTTAAGGCCAATCATCACAAAAATAATCCAGTTATTAAAACTTCATCATTCGAGCACAAGGCCTCTTATTCAAGGCAGGTCCTGTACACAATGTAATCATATAGATGGCTGCTTGCATTGTAGGGCTCAAATAATAAACAACTGCTGCATTTCTTACAATACCATATGGGGGTACTGAACGGCCTTGGCGGAGGTCTGCGCTCTCTGAGTGCTTTTCTAGTTTTTTCGTAACGTAATCAGTATGCTTGTACAAAAAAGAAAAAAAACATTTATAGTCAGTAAACAAGCAGTTTTTTTCTCGCACTGTGCACTTTGAATAGAGTTAATGAGTAGTTTTGTTTATGGCAGATGCTGTACCTACTATGGGGTATGCTACTTGGTGCAAACATTCATTATTTTAGTAGTTCAGTTCACAGGAGTTTATTTTTTCCCCCTTTTTTGGTATAGTGCTTTTGTACAGAAATCTGGATATGGATTTAGCTATCTAATGAGCGAACCAGGGGTGACAGTGATAAGAAAACTCTACTTGAAAACAAGAAAAACTCAAAAGAGAACTTTTCCTGTTCTGGATGACACTGAATATTGCGAGTGGGAAAAAATCACCTGTACATTTTAAAGACCAACAGCACATTTGTTGTGAAATTGTGAATACAAGTCCAGGAATAAGCAGATGAGTGTGTTTATGATTACCCTGGTTTTACTCTGGGGCACGATGTCCCTGATTTCCAATGATTCAAAAAAACGCTACGATTTATGAGCACGCTTGGAGCGTGATTTGGGTATAGAAAATGGGGCTGCTTTTTATGGATGATCCTCATTCTCACTCACTCATTCGCTGAACCGCATAATCCTACTAGGGTCACGATGAGGATGGAGCCTATCTCAGCCAACACTGGGCAAAGGCACGGTACACCCTCAACAGCTTGCCAGACCATCGCAGGGCAATGCACACACACGCAACCATTCACCCACCGTTCTGCCCTTCATAACTCAAATACGCAATATATTTGAGTTTGCAAATGATTTGAGTTTCTTGTCCCTCTTCTGCTTTTTGTGGATGGTCCTATATGGATATAAAGCTGTGCTATAAAGATGAAATCTATCTACAGGATATCCATATAGGGCCATTCAGAAAAACTGAAGAGTGACAGAAACTCAAGTTGTCCGTAAACTCAAATTTTTGCCTATTTGAGTTATGAATTGAGCAACTGCATTTCTACTCATCTGCTACCGCTAAGTAGTGTCTGTGTTTGGCACTGTTGAACGGATAGTCATCAGTAAAGATGTATAACTCAAAATTTATGTATGGTTTTACTGTGTAGTTAACTTGCTTACTGTAGCTATGAAATAGGTGCCCTTGATTAACCTGAACACCCTCAAGTCATTCTATTCTGAGTAAATCACAAGCATTAGGAATTTTAAATGAAAGGATGATGTATACTGTATCTGGGTAGAAATGGCAGATAAGATTTTGTCTTGTGTAGCAACAGAGGAGAAGGCAGCCAGTTGTTGACAAGGTCTTATCTCCATGCTGCAGATGTCTGTGTGCATTTCCAGACCTAGTCGAGTCTACAAACCCCCACTGTCAGTCCCAAACTATAGCAGATTTCAGTTTTTTGAAATCTTCAGCTTCTGGGAACAGCATGCAAGGCTAGAGGAGATGACTAGGAGTCATAACTCCAATGCTAGTGAATGTGCTGTAGATGCAGTTTCATTAACAGGATCAAGCAACCAAGAGGTGATCATTGAATCATTAAAAACCCTTCCGGGAACCAAATCCTGAACCTTAAGTTTCATAATTGCTTGCTCGATTCATATTTCCCCTATTTACAGTTTCCCTTTTCAACGCAGAGACCCGTAACTAGCACGGGTTCCTGGAACATACGAGTCAAATGTCAAAGTATGGCGGGAAGGGGACAGAACTGCTGAGGAGACATTGAAAAGATGGCTAGTACAGCATGACTCAACAGCTGACATGGAACTGAACTAAATGTTGGAGACCAGACCTTATTTTGTGACGGCTTGCCATACTAAGCAAAAATATATAAATAAACAAACAAACAAACAAACAAACAAACAAACAAACAAATAAATAATTAAAACAGTGGTCGACTTTCTTCAAGTATTTTCTACTCTTGTGGCATTGTGTTTGTGTATCATTTCACACCACGGTCAATTTGTGAAGGTTATTTCAGTAAAAGTGGATTTGCTGAACAATAACAAAATTGCTAGAACAGATGTTGTAAAACTGATACACAGAAGCAGAAGACGTGTTTAGCAGAAGTTGAAAATATTTTCATAGGCTTGTTTTGCGTACTGGCATTTCTCTTCTGCTGCACTGTTTTGCTATGCTGGACAGCCAACCAAAAGACTCGTTCTGTCTCTTTGACACCAGTTCGGCATTCGCACTTGGCACTGACTAGTTCCAACTAGTGCCAGTGTTACTGGACTGACAGTCTGCTTCAGTGTCCGGGCTATGAGGAATTAATTATTCTCAGTTTACCCTGATATAAAATGAGAAATCAGTGATGGTCCACACGCAACACTTTATCTGGTCCATACACAACAGTGTAATGATGCCATTAAACATATTCCAATCTGGCTGCCAGAATCAACAACCTTAACCCCAGCATTACAGATGTGCTTACAGCTGGCTCACTTATGGCCCAAAACTGAAATGCCAAACAAGCCTTAAATTCCTTTGGGCCATTTATTATTATTTTTATTATTACATTTTTTTTTTTTTTGCTCCAGAATCCAAATACCAGGGTAGCATGGTGGAGTAACGATCATCACACATCTGCCTCACATCAAGAAGGTCCTGGGTTCGAGTCCAGGCCTTGGGTGTTACTGTGTGGAGTTTGCATATTCTTCCTGCGCTTGCGTGGGTTTCCTCCAGGTGCTCCAGTTTCCTCGTGCAGTCCAAATACATGCACATTATGCTAACCGGCTGTTCCAAATTGGCCCAAGGTGTGAGCATGAAAAGTTGTTTGTGTGTTGGCTTTATGATGTTCTGGCAAGCTGTTCAGTGTGTATCCCGCTTTCGTCCAGTGTCGGTTGAGATATGCTCCAGCCTCCCTACGACCCAAGTAGGATTAAGCGGATCGGGAATTGAGGGAGATAAAAAAAAAAAAAAAAAAAAAAAAAAGATGAGTTGCTTGCAGTTGTGTATTTGGCGCACAACCTACATGCCCTTGTGGTAATGAACCAAAAATGTTAAAATCATCAGAGTTTGATGTATTTGGTCGTTTGCTATTTTGGTTGTGTTGCAGGAGCAACAACCAAAATTGGAAAGGAATTGAAGAAGGGAGCTGCATGCTTTATGGTGTAGCCTGACATGCATCCCCTTAAAGGAGAAGAAAATGCATGGTTTAGCGCACACTGGAGGAAGGATCACTCTTTCAGCTTCCCAAACCAGAAAACCGCTTTTTTTTTACCCTCACACTGAGTTATGCCATTTGGAACACCAATACGACAAGGGGTTGGACCGTTTTTCAGGCAACCGTCATTAAGCAACCTCGCATAGTAATAATTTCAACCAAAACATCAGAAGAGATACTGCGCAGACCTGGCTGTGACATCGATCAGGCCCACCATTATCAGCTGATCCATAGTGAATTTATGTGATATGTACCATCCGTGTCCTTTCTACATCATCAGCGTACACCAACTAACTGTTCAAGGTTACTGCAGGCTAGTTTACATGTAAAATTGTGTAGAGCATGTTGGAGATTTCTTAATAAAGAGTAAACATATTCCCTTTTCTGCATTTAGCTGAAATATACCAGCTGAATCAAATAATAGGGATACTTTGCCCATTTGATGCAACACGGCTGGCCGAAAACGCTAAACATAGCGGACTTGTGGTGTGAGGTCGGTGATGTCTCTACATTGTTTAGAAGAAAAATGTGGTTTTTCTGGTTTTTCACTTATTTTCCGAACCACTCAATCCTATTACGGATGCGGGAAGGCCGACGCCTATCTCAATCCACATTGGGTGATGGCGAGGTACATTCTAGACAGCCTCCCAAACCCTCGCACACACACACACAACCATTCACTCTCACACTCAGACCTTGGGGTAACAGGTCGGAACAGCCAATTAGCCTGATGTGCAGGTCTTTGGACTGTTGGAGGAAACCGGAGGAAACCCATGCAAGCATGGAGAGAACATGCATACACACAGAAACGCCTGAGCCGAGCCCGGGACTCAAACCCAGGACCTTCTTGCTGTGAGGTGGAACGTGTTAACCACTGTGCCACCATGGCCATCGTTTTCTGGATCGAAAAGCCGAAATAAAGATCTTGCAGTTCTATTTTTCCTGCAAAAAACAAAAAAAACCCCAAAAAAAGTAAATACCCGTCACGCTGACGCAGTCCAAATAACATTTAGAGCTGTTGTTTCATTTTTGTAAAAATCATGAACCACATGAGTTTTTTATATTATTATTATAATAATATATGAAATAAACTTGTTTAAAAAATGAAATTCTTGTCCATGTTATTCTCTGTTTATTGTTCCTACAGTGTATGCGCTGCTTTTTCTTGCACGTCAACAGTAAATTGTTCTGGTGTGGTTTCACGTGACAGCGCCTCCTAGAGGAAACGCACTCCCTGCATGCAAGTATAAATACTTCAACCTGCGTGAGCACCAATGCTGTATTTATGGTGTAGACTCCACACAGAAGTATAAATCTATCATTATGGTTAGTGTGAAAAATGGCTTAATCTCGGTGTGTGTGTGTGTGTGTGTGTGTGTGAGAGAGAAAACTGGGGAGTTCAAGCCAAAACATAATCATAAACAAATTTCTTACATGTGTGCGCACAATAACAAAATTTGCAAGTGTAATATTAAAGACAGACTGGCAGATTAAAAACAGTATAAACATAAACACCAGGACACAACAAGTCTAAGTGCAATACAGTGGCAAACCTTTGAGTTTTGAACAGGGAGATGAACCTGGAAGGTGAGAAAATAAGAAGTGAGGGATGAGACACACTGTAAGACAGGAATGTGGAAAAAGCAATAACATACCGAGAGGATACGATAACAGTGCTGTCTCTTACAAATACCGTCTCACCCAGCCTGCCATGAGCTGAAAGGACCTTTCTGTCTGTCATTGTGCAGAACGAACAACTAGCCAATCCACAGACCACATGATGTCTGGACGAACACGGACGCATACACACACACACACACACACACACACACACACACCGAGGGAGGGAGGCTACACGCTTTGAGTGAAACAAGTCTGGCACCTTCCCTTTTCTCCTGTGGAAGTGTGAACATATAGCTCATTTCTTGTTTCCCTTGATTTCACCCTTCATCGTTTGCCATATCCAGCCATTCCTCCATCCATCCAACACTCCATCCATATATTCACCCAACACTCCCTTCATCCATTCATTTCTTCCTCCTTCCCTACATCCATCCAGAAATCCATCCATCCATCCATCTATCCAACACTCCATCCATTCATTCACCCAACACTCTGTTCATCCATCCATTTCTCCCGCCCTCCCTACATCCATCCAGAACTCCATCCATACAACACTCCATCCAACACTCCCTTCATCCATTCATTTCTCCCTCCCTCCCTATATCCATCCAAAACTCCATCCATCCAACACTCCATCCATTCATTTACCCAGCACTCCGTTCATCCATCCAACAATACCTTCATCCATCCATTTCTCCCTCCCTCCCTACATCCATCCAAAACTCCATCCATCCAACACTCCATCCATTCTTTTACCCAACACTCCGTTCATCCGTCCAACAATACCTTCATCCATCCATTTCTCCCTCCCTCCCTACATCCATCCAAAACTCCATCCATCCATCCATCCATCTATCCAACACTCTGTTCATCCATCCAAAACTTGCTTCATCCATCCATTTCTCCCTCCTTCCCTCCCTACATCCATCCAAAACTCCATCCATCCAACACTCCATCCAACACTGTGTTCATCCATCCAACACTCCCTTCATCCATCCATTTCTCTATCCATCCAGCCATCTATCCAACACTTTATCCATTCATTCACCCAACACTCCATTCATCCATCCAACACTCCGTTCATCCATCAGTTTCTCCCTCCCTCCCTCCCTACATTCATCCAAAACTCCATCCATCCAAAACTCCATCCATCCATCCAACACTCCATCCATTCATTCACCCAACACTACATTCCTCCATCCAACACTCCATCCATCCATTCAGTTCTCTCTCCCTCCCTACATCCATCTATGCATCCAATAATCCATCCATCCATTCTTCTCATCCTCCCTCCATCCCTACATCTATCCATCCATCCATCCAACACTCCATTCTTCCATCCATCCATCCCTCCTTCCTTCCATCCATGCAACACTCCATCCATCCACCCAACACTCCATTCTTCCATCCCTACATCCATCCATCTTTACGTGAAACATCGCATCTCATCTTTCCCCTCGATTATACCTTTCATATCCATCCATCCATCCCAACATCCATTCAACACTCCATCCATCCATTCCCTCCTCCATCCCTCCCTGCCTACATCCATCTTTTCTATATTCAGTATATAGGTACTCACAGATCTAGACAGGAAGGCTTTAAAACCTTGCCAGAATAGTTTGATCTTTGCTCGACTTACTCCAGCAGTGTGCTTTCATTTGCAATTTACTTTTACCCACAACCCATCTGTATTAAAACCACTCTCTCAGAGATTAACTTCAAAAGCCTGTGTGACTGGAGTTGTAGATGGGGTGGACAGAGTAGGACCAAGAACACAGGCAGAAGAATAGGAAAGAGGATCAAGCATGGACAGAGACTATTTGTATGGGGAAAGGGATGGACATAGAACAGATCCAGAAAGGCCTGGAGACAGGGACAGGGTCTGCTGAGGAAGGGACAGGAACGGGCAAGTAAAATGAACATGGAAGAGGAGTGGGCACTGGATCTAGCTTGAGGATTAAGAGTATGAAGTATGAGGCAGATGAATGGGGAAGAGTAGCCAGGGGAAAGAGGACAGGACACGGGACAGGAAGTACTAAACATCTGCACAGGGGCAGGGCCTGGTACCTGTGGTAATAAAGCTACAGAAAAATAGCATGGAACTGGGGATTGTTATATGGTCAGGGAAGTGGCCTGCGGACAGGATCTGGCTTTCAGGGGCCTGAATGCTGGGGCAGAACGTGGAACTGTGGTGAAGTTTTGCAACAGAACAGAAGGTGAATCTGGAGGAGAGATTGGATAGGATTGTAGAGAGAGGCAGGGTATGGTACCTGTACTAAAGAAAAGAGTGGGGTGGGGTGGGGGGTGGAGCCTGGAACAAGGAGGTGTTAAACTGGTAGGGAAGGGGTTAAGGAAGGCTTAGGAACTCAGTTGTCTTCTTCGGTTGCATAAAGTTCCCATATATGTCCCCTTCCTACATACAGTCTGCACAGAATAACAGCCATGGGCCTGACCCGCCCTAAATTTACTGACATCACAGGAAGAGTAGTTAGTTTCTAATTAATGCTTTTTACTGATTGCAGCATCGATTGCTTTTTAGCATTTCTCACATTTTATTAGACCGCACGGTCAGTGTGCAGCAATGTAAATCAGATTCGAGTGAAAACCAGATAGGCCAGATAAATTACCTTTCCGCCGTTTCTTAATCAGGGCTCGACTAAATTACCTGGATAATTAATTAGCATCCTGTTTCATTCCTTCATCATGAATCCTCTGTTCAGCAGAGCAGTGGCCATGTAAAGCCTTGTCTTTCTACGTGCACTAATCAGATTAATAAAAAAAACAAGGCTGATAAATAAGATAAAGGAGCACTCATTTATGAATTACTTATGATGCAAGCTTGATTAAATAATGCCTCATGGACCAAAATGTCTGCGACTGGGCAAGCTGGGCAGGTTCCCTGGAGAATTTGAATATGGATATGAGCAAGTGAAGATGTGCCCCGAGCTCAGTGCTCATGTTGAGTGCTCTAGGCAAGCCTAATTACCAATGCCTGGTTCTTTGAGCTCTGGATGCTTCACATGTGAAGAGCGCACTTCACAAACGGATCAATGATGTGTGTATGGCATAAGCGTACCCCAGACTATTGCCAGGGCACTTACTATGCTTGAGGACCTCCTCACTCTTTTGCTGCTTTCTTTTTTGCCCACTGTTCTCCGTTTATTCCTTTCTTCCTCCTCTTTTTTTCTTCCCAAGAGGGGCGAAGTCAAGCTGCAACAGGATTCAGTTGGTGAGGATTCGAATCGCTGTTCCTACGGAAACGAGCAAGATGTCGCTACCATGACAACAAGGCATCATTCTGCACAACGTAGAGCCCAGGCCTGCTCATCTATCTCTCTGTCAGACTCTCTTATTTCCATCACTATCTTTTTCTCTCTCTCTTTTTTTTTCTCGCCCAGTCTCTGTCCTCACACCTGATTTTGCAGACTGCCATGCAGGCTGCTATAATGTCAGGAAAATTGAGCCAGCGTCAGAATAATTGAGACAGCTCTCAAAGGAAAGCAGTCTGCCATGACAGATATTGATCAATACCATAAGGCTGAAGGGATCTTGTTTCAATTTGGATCATCTGCTGCCTTCCAATTTCAGTCTTGTTTATAGAACGTCGACTCCTAATAGCAGTCTGTAGCCATTGGTAATTAATTTATCCCTGCCAGTGAGTTATCAGATCTTCATCCACGTTCACACCAGATTAGGTGGAGTATATGAAGCGGGGAAGTTTCAAAATAGCTTTAGCAGGGTCACTGACTTAGTAGTATTCTCCAGTTCCTACGGTTGTCCTAATTGTGAACTTCTCCCCCCCATATTCATCCTGCCCTCGGTATTGAAGGGTAGAACGAGAATAGGAGGAGATTGCACCTCCCCGGTTTGTCGTTCCTGTTCTCTGTTGCCAGTGTTCGCTCCGTGAACCCACTTCTCCTGATGTGAAGTGACAGTTATTGCAGGCTGCCCTTTGGGATTTGTGGTTTATTATTTTTTTGTAACGACCTCTTCTCTCTTGCCTCCCCTCTTTACATCCCCTCCTTTTCACCGGCCTGGTGCAGGAGCTCCATTTGAGCAGATCCGGAGTGAAGGCAAGGGCGTCACGGCTTTGGATTATTGATGCGCCTGTCGGAGGAAGTTTTCGTCAGACGCTCGCTAGAGGAAGACTGCATGTCTGTGACCCTTGTGAGGTCTAACACTCATTGGCTATTTTAACCTTTGCTAGAAAGGTGGCTAGACATGTGTCCATGTGTGTTTTCAGTAATGTCAGGGACGTAAAGGGCTGTCTGACCTGCTGGTGCCAGTTTCTGCCACACCTTTTTTCCAGTGAGCCCGACTAAACAAATCAATGGAGGTTCGCACTTCCCAGTATATCAGCCAATTTAGATCCCTAGAATGTAGAAATACAGTCCACATCAATGTATGCATGACTGTCTTACTAGGTATTGGCTGTAAAGTCTAGTAAAGTTGTGTGTACGTTTTATTTAGGTGAAAACAAACAAAAACTCCTAACAAATTTACACAAGCTTGATTCTGTCTTCATGCTCATGTTTGAATATTGATGAATATCATAATCGTCCATAAAATTACAAATCATGTTCATGACACAAGTGATTGTGGGAAAACCTGGGAGCGGACACCACGTCCCTGTATCTTTGTCATAATGTCCCGCCAGTGTGACATGACCTACACACTATGGAAATGCCACACAGTGTGGTGGTAGCACCCCTCTCTGTGATATCATCACTTACTGAAAGACCCACACACTCTGTGATGATGTCAAAGAGGGGGGTGCTACCATCCTGGGTCATCCCACCCGCAGAGTTTTAAGCACTACTTCTGGTTTCCAAGGAGTGACACCCACAGAACCCCCAAAGGCTCACAGAGAACTGAAAACAACAAAACGATGAGTAAAAAGCAAAAGAGCACCTCCTAAGTTTAGCTTGTGCTAAATCTTCCAGTAAATCTTACACTCAGTCATTCACCGAACTTCTACTAGCGTCAGAGCAAGTCTGGAGCTTATCCCAGCCCCTGAATAGTTGGCCAGACCATTGCAGGGCCGACACACACAAACACACATACAATCCTTCATACTCACACCCTCACCTTGGGGCAATCTGGAACAGCCAGTTAGCCTAATGTGCATGTCTTTGGACTGTTGGAGGAAACCGGAGTATGCAGAGGAAACCCATGCTAGCAGGACAGTATGCAAACTCCACACAGAAACACCCTTGCCGAGCCCAGGACTCGAACCAAAGGCCTTCTTGCTGTGAGGCAGATTTGCTAACCACTACACCACCATGACGCCCAATTTAAACACCGTAACACACTAATTATACGATTTGATGGCTATCATATTAATGAGTCTCCTTATATGTTAATTTGTACAAACTCGTAAAACACACACACACACACACACACACACACACACACACACACACACACACACACAGAATAATCTTTATAATCTAAGCAGATTTTTATAAAAACCCCATTCAGACCCAACTTGATAAACGAAGTCCAGAATGTGCATACTAGTGTGAAGGTATAAGGCATGTGGTCTGTAAAAGAGCTTTAGAATGTTTGTTTATTTTCACTAACACACTTATTTCTACTAATTCAAGGAGGTAAAGGATATAGTTACAGTGTAACAACATTAAGAGAAAATATACCCCTCTCCACATGTTCCTTCTGGGCACAGTTTCTAAAAAATTTCTGACCTCCAAGCCATATGGCATGAATGAAAACGACGAGGCTTACATACATCACCCTGCTGTCTTCTCTCTCTCTCCTCTCAGTGTGAGACAAGCCAGGTCAGACATGCGAGATATCCGGGACTCTACCGAACAGCTGTTTTCAGACACCACTGGGAATCCTTGAAGAAAGAAAAAGAGAAAAAAAAAAGCTGACGGTGCAAAAGAAGTTTTAAAGTGTCTTACTGCAGGGGTATCTGAGCTTATCTGCAAACGGCCGGTGTGGGTGCAGGTTTTCATCCCAACCAAGCAGGAGCCACAGCTGCGGGTTTATTGAAAGTAAAGATCAATTGATTTAAACAGGTGGAAGGTGTTGCCCTTTTTTTGGTTTGGAATGAAAGCCTGCACCCACACCAACCCTTTTGCTGATAAGGTTGAATATCCCTGCCTTACCGTATAATGCTGGAGCGCATCTTGCAATCCATATAGAACATCACTATATTCATAAACACAGCTGGATCATGGCAGGGAGACAAACATCCAGCTGTGAACCTGTTATGAAATCGAACAATGAAAATTAACTTGTTACATCAATTACTTTGCATAAAGGATGAGTCAGTATTTCCAAAAAATGTATTCTACACACTCTCTCACTCAGTTTCCAAATTGCTGAATCCTACTAGGGTTGCAGGGAGGCTGGTGCCTATCTCAGCCATCACTGGGCAAAGGCGGGGATACACCCTGGACAGCTTTCCAGACCATTGCAGGGCCAACACACATACAACCATTTCCACTCACACTTACACCTAGGGTCAACTGGAACAGCAAGTTAGTTTAATAACTTACATATATGGGAATACATGTCTATAGACTGTGGGAGGAAACTGGAGTACCCAGAGGAAACCCATGCAATCACAGGGAGAACATGCAAACTCCACAAAGAAACGCCCTCACCTGGGAACTGAATTCAGGACCTTCTTGCTGTGAGGCGGACATGCTAACCACTATGCCACGATGCTGCCCATAATCTACACAAGATGACAATTTATGCACATACTACAGGAGTTAGGGTTCAGGTTAGGGACAGCACAACGAATCGTCATTCTCGGATATCAAGAGACTACCCATCACTAATGGAGTATGGAGTGTGTACTCACTGATGAAAGAATAGACAATCTTATTTAGAACATACTACAGAGGAACGGCACTATATGATAGGTTGGCTGTATCGGGTTACTGGATATTACCCACCTCCCGAACTTGGGATAATGCTTAAATGAAAACGGTGGGGGGAAAAAAAACGTATTGTTGGCGAAGGTTACAGATCCTGGAAACCAAAAAAATTCCAGAATCACGACACTGAGAGAATCGCAATACAAAATCAAATTGGCAACTATGTATCGTGATAATATCGGGTATCAGCTATCGGGTGGTCCCCGGTTTACATTACCATATACAGCATTTGGGAGACGCTCTTATCCAGAGCGACTTACAATTATCATTTTTTTTATACAACTGAGCAGTTAAGGGTTAAGAGCCTTGCTCAAGGGCCCAACAGTGGTGATAGTGGGGATTGAACCGCTGACCTTCGGATCAGTAACCCATCACCTTAACCACTAAGCCACAATTATTTCCCCTCAGGCTCAGAGGATATCGCTGAATAATTGTTACGTTTACATTCCCAGCATTTGGCAGAGGCCCTTATCTAGAGCGACTTAAATTTTTTATACAACTGAGCAATTGAGGGTCGAGGGCCTTGCTCAAGGGCCCAACAGTAGCGGCTTGGTGGTAGTGAGGCTTGAATCCCTAACCTTTGGATCCGTAAGCCAGAGCCTTAACCCCCTGAGACACTACTGTCACACAGACCTACATAGATTGTTATACCCTATTTTTACATTTTATGACATAATTTTAGTCGTTTTTTTTTTATATTCTTGTACCACAAGACTACTGAATAATTACAAAGTGTTTAATTCCTTACCTAATGTACAAGGATACATTTTCTTTCTCATTTAATGAGATTATTTCACATATTAAATAATTAATTCACACATTCGGTTACATCCTTAAGCCAAAACCACTTACTTCATTTGCAACAAAACCTTTAAAATGCTCTGTGCTTGCTCATTAGTATACGTTCATTAGCGTTTAGTTCACTGAGTTCATTCTGCCCTCTACTTGACCCAGGCATTGGATCAGAGGTGCTAAACTCAACTCCAGCCCGGTGATTTTCCTGTTCAACCAGAGCCTACTAACCCGGCTCATTAAACATGGTGTGAGCAGGGACATCAACAAACTGACCAGGATGTCTGTGTGTGTGTTTTTGAGTGTATATGAGTGTATGTGTGTATATGTGTGTGAGGATGATGGTGGTGCGGTGGAT